>VXBI01011683.1:133242-157856 GCA_013397375.1 Toxostoma redivivum
CCTCGCTTTTTGTTTTTTTTTTTGGAGTGTGGAGGAAAAAACTGGATTGGGAAAGAATTAAAATCCTCTGTTATTAATGTATTTGTTGTACAATGCCAACTGTTGCTTTTTTGATGTATTTAAGCACATTATTGTTCATATATTTGTAATAAGTTAATTGCCATACCTTTTCACAAACAAAATCCAATTTACTATATATATTCACAGAAAGCCTATAAATTAATAATAATTTAATATTTTTTTACATAATGTTAACAAAAATATTTTCCTAGAATACATACACATCTTTAGTGTCTAAAATGCTTTAGTATTTTTTAAAATCAAATGGTATTAAAGCTACTTCAAATAAAACTTTTTCTTTCATAGAATATAATTGCAAAATATTTGATAAGTTCAACATCTAATAAGATGCCTATTTTGTATCAGGTAATTCATGCTTATTTTTGTACAGAAGTGATAAAATAGATTCAATGAGTATTCAATAATAATATTAAAAGCAGATTTTCAGATAAGTTCTGTGTATGCTTAGAAATATCTTTCACAAGCCTTACATTTTATTTTTACATTACAAGTAGAACATTACCTGAAAATAAGTTGGGAAAAACCTGCCAGCTAAGGACACTTAGCAGAGGAGAGTATTGGCCACATTCCTTAGTAGTTATTCAATAAGAAATGACAGCAATAGTCTGTGTTCCAATCTAAATAGCTACATTCTTAAATAGCTAAATTCTTAAATAGCTACATACGGTGTTGGTTGGTTTGGGGTTTTTTTGTGTGTGTGGTTTTTTTTTTCCTTGTGTTCAGCAATAAACAGGACCTTAAAGAAGTCATACTTATAAGAAGTTTAATGAATATCTTATTTTCTTGACCCTAAAAATGCATAAGATGAACTTTAACAGTCACTTCACGTAACTGGACAATTTTTTTCTGTATTAAAGTTTTAAAAACATTGCCCATTGTGAACAGAACAGTCAAAGTGAGAGGAAAGGAGGGTTAATACACATGAATAAATTGAAATATCTCCTTTAGAAAAGCTACTTTAATAACACATATATTTTGTTATTAGCAAAGATAGTGAAAATGCAAGGAGTGTGCAATGCTCACAATTTTTATATTATGCACACAGCAAAAGATACAGGGTTGTGTTTAATTTTCTATAGAAAAGAACTATGTACCTGATTTAAGTCGGGAAGCAGCAGATAATTTCAAGAGCAAAACTCCTTCCTTTAAAGAAAAGGAAGAAAATTCCTTTACACTTATTGTTATTATTAACCCACACTTTGAAAGGTTCTTTGTAGAAAACCCCTCCCTTCTGGAAATTCACAACATTATTAGAACTTAAGAAATCGTTTTGTTTGCCTGTGCCTAAAGAGAGCAATTATTAAAACTGGTGAAGTATTTCAGAGAAGGAAGCAGGAAAAAACACTGGAAGATGAAACTGAATTTTTGACACGAAGGCTTGGAGTCAGGGAATGTAAATGTTTGGAGAGCAGAGTTCACGCGTAGGGAGAGAGACTGCAGGTCTCGGTGCTGTTCTGTTGGCTGCGGGAGCAGCTTGCCGCTTTCTCCGAGCTCCCTCTGGTGAGCGGCCGCTGCCAGTGCACGCAGAGCGCCGAAGGACCCTGCAATGACAACTGTCTGCTGCCGAACGTGTCACACAAACACGGCTCTTCTCTAGAAGCGACAGCATACAAACAGAAACACACGCCGGACGCCCCACCCCGAGCCTAAACCCCAACTCTGCTGCTCTGGGTGGCGCTTCTGAAGAGCTCATCTGTCCTCACTGCAGTGGGAAAAAGCTACACCTGAGGAACAATCCCTATAAACAGCCAAAGCAGTGTTCAGAGAGCAAACATTATCCCTTTGAGAAATGAAATTATAGACAACTGTTTAATATTAATTAAGAAGGTATTTTAACAGCAAGGAGTCAAAACTTCCATCTTGCACAGAACCTTTTCTTTTACCAGGGTGTAAATCCTGGCTTCAGTTTTAGCTGAACTACATTTAAATTTTATTAAACCATTCTACATCTGATTCTCCCTTGTAAAACATCTTGCATGACTCCTCATCAATGCACAGCACTAATAAACTGCTTGTTTATAAGATGTTTAGATGATGTGCAAATGAAGACAGGAATTGCAGAAATAAGGAACATGGCTTAATACAAAAATGACAGCTATTCTTTAGTGATGCTCTCTTACTCTGAATTCTCTGAATTGTACTGTTTAGATCCTGACTTAGAAAATTCCTCTGAAATATAAGTAAGGGAATTCTGAAAGGAACTGTAAAGTCCCCCTTATACATAGGACAAGGAACCACCTCTCCATGTTACAAACATCACTATTGTCTTACTAAGTTTAAGTTATAAACGCCCAAAGGTACAATTCTTCAGCCCTATATTCCAGTGTCTGTGTTAAATAGTAATCTGGTAAGAAATACATCCAATTAAATCCTATTGCTGCAATTTGCTGTGCAATTTGGGGTAGTTAAAGTAACAGTGCCAATGAAGTGTAAAACTTCTGGTTATTGCCTGTCTATTGGAATGGGAACACCAAAGAGCAAACACAAGAAACTGAATCAAGATCTGACCTGAAAAAAAATTTCTTCACAGATTCTTGGGACAACAAAGACTGGGAATAGCAATTTTTAAGGTTTTGTTTGGGGTTTTTTTTGCTTTGTTTTGTTTTTACTTCTGAATGTAAATAGGTCTGAGATAATGGTCTAAATTGCATTATCAACAACTGAAAATTTTGTTTGTTTTTTAATCATATATTTAATTTGCCACGTGAGGATTTACTAATAAAATGTTGCAACACTGTCAACATCATTCTTCAAGGTATTTCTATCTTTCAAAATCTCCAAGACCTGATTTTTGCCATATACCATGGACAGGAACCCATCTTGGTTATTAGCAAGGCTGCGACCAAACGACAAGATCAGCATCAGAGCTTGGAAATCTATTCCTATCTGAAACATCAATAAGCCAGTAATTAAAAAAAGAAATCAACAATGCTAACCAACAACTTAAATTTCTGGAAATCTTCTAGATCTCACAGGAGACTAATTTACTTCCTAGTCTAAAATCAGCAAAAATAGTTCTGGCCTTTGAAATCCTGCTGGTTTATTTAATATGGTTCTGCTCCTGAAGAAAGACAGCCTGCAATTTTGAACATCCTGTGGCAGTGAGGCAGAGCATGCCAGCCATCAAATTCTAGTTGTTCATTCCATTGACTGGAAAAATGCTTGCAGTTTGATTTCTTTTATAGGGCCACATTTGAGCAAGCAGCATTTATAGAGATGACTTACCTAATTAGATTCAAAGAGTGATTTGCTACCTCAGCAATAATTTTTAAATGTACAAATCTAGACAGAGAGACATTTTGTAAACAGGTGTGAATGACACTGCTCCATCAGGCATTAAATTGGAGCTGCTCCTGAAAAATTGTATCATTTGTGCATTTAAGTTATCAATGTTTTACCAACTACAGTGTTTTCACACAAAATATTTTTTGTGGTCTACGGCCAATGATATTTAAGCAAAATCTCTTACCCTTCTAATGGTGGCATGAGACAGCCTCCTCGTGTACTTCTCATATCTCTGAGGAGATTAAAATTCTCTCTGAGGAGTACCTGAGCCATTGAAACAGGGCTACAAACCAGATAATGACAGAGGGAAAACACCTGATACTTACAGGCAGGTTTGCATTTCCAAAGCAGCAACAGCTGTGAAAAGAAGAAAGCATTTTACCCCCGGCAGCTCAATGATACTGCATGAGGCTGTGCTGGGGATGTGATCACCAGGCCGCGGAGAGCCGGGCTCCCCTCAGCCTCACCCTGAGGGCGCCGCGCCCCGCTCCCGGCTGCGGGGAAAGTTTTGTTCTTCGCACGTTTTCCCTAACACTCGGGCGGGACTTCCATGCCGTAGTGAAGTGTCTCAGTACGGCAGGAGCAGCGCATCCCGCCGGTTCTCGACTGTGCCGGGCGGGGAGCGCCCGCGGTGCCCTCAGCGGCGGGGCGGAACTCGCCCCTCTCAGGAGCAGCAAAGCGCACCTGGCTCCCCTCTGAGGCACCTGGGCAGCGATCCCAGCCCCGGCTCTGCTGCGGGAAACACTCCTGGTACAGACAGGCTGCTCTTGTGTTCTCAGACTATTCCTCCTTGCATACAAGCACGCAGTGCTTAAACGCTGAGGAAGGATTGAAATGTTGGCCCCTCACAGGCAGGCAGATACGGCTGTGGCTCAGGTATCTGTGGCACTTAATCAGGGAAAGATGGTCCCAGAATAGTCAGGGTTGGAAGGCATCTCTAACAATCATCCAGTCCAAGCCCCTGGTCCAGGCAGGGTCACCTGGAGTAACTGACACAGGAACATGTCCAGGTGGGTTTGGAATGTCTCCAGCGAGGCAGACTCCATGACCACCCTGGGCAGCTCTTCCAGGGCTCTGCCACCCTCAATGTGAAGTTCTCCCTCATGCTCAGGTGAAACTTCTTATGTTCTTGGTTATGGCCATTGCTCTTCATCCGTTGCTGGACACCACTGAAAAGAGTCTGGCACCATCAACTGGCACCCACTTTGGAGATATTTATATGGGTTAATTACATCCCCTCTCAATCTTCTCCAGACTTAACAGGCCCAGCTTCCCCGGTGTCTCCTCTCAGAGATGCTCCATTTCCTTGATCACCTTCGTGCCCTCCACTGGACCCACTCCAGGAGCTCCATGTCCACCTGTACTGGGGAGCCCAGAACGGGACACAGCACAGCAGACATGGCCTCAGCAGGGCCAAGCAGAGGGGTAGGATCATCTCCCTCGACCAGTGAAGAGAATGGTTTTGGATCTGCTGATAAACCCAGTCATTAAACAGATGAACGGCTTGAGGGAAGAAGACAAGTTTTCACCCGAAGTAGTGAATCTTAGTGTAGGATATAGGGTTATAATTATCAATTATTGGCTGTGCCAGCCAATGGGTGCCCCCCTTCTGTTAAGTTCTGTTAGGCTTCGGTTTGGTTTCAGTTATGTAAGGTAGAGATAAAAGGTATAAAAAGAGTGCAATTTTTGCAATAAGGGGATCTTCTTTGGATGCATAAGGGGGGGTCTGTGTCATTTTGTTCCCTATTGCTACACCCTAGGAGAATGAAAACAACACAGAAAATAGACAGCAAAAGCTAAATACACATCAACTGTTCAGAGAGTTTTTAAATTAAGGTGTGAAAGACTCGTATTCTTACAGTAAAATGTCATTTTTATTTGTTTTATTAGAAACATTGCACAGAGAGGCAGAGCCTTTCACAAGCATGTGTGAGCCTGTCTCTCCCTGGAGGGTTAGTTTCTCTGGCTATACACTGTTAGGATCTTTGGCACAGCCAAGCGGAGCTGCCAAGAGGGGCACATGCAGCGCAGGGGAGCAAACTGCAGCAGGGCTCTGGCAGGGAAAGGGCAATTCAAGGTTAGCTAGGAAATCCAGGTTTTCTAGGATTACAGTAAAATGAAGAGCAAAAAAGTCATGTCTCTGGACTTGAGTTTCTTCCATCACAGTTTTCAGTCCTCTCCACCACACAGGTTCAGCAGTGCCCTCTGGTAGTCCCCTTTCGTGTCTTGCTGTAAAGCAAGGGAAGAAAAATTGAAAATACATGTCAGGAAACAATCACAAAGTGGGAAGGCATATGAATTATATTCTAAATCTGTGGGATAGTTTATGATTCACAGTGAAGCCTTCTCAGCCTGAAGGAGACTATCTTGACTGTGTTTTACTTATGTGTGAACTGAAATTATTTAATCATTCTTGCAATACAAATGCAAGGTCAAGAAGAGAGAAGTTTGAGTATGAAAAAGAGTAACACAACAAAGGAAAGCTGAATGACTCAATTCTGCTCTGTCTCACTGATCACTGCAAAAATCATATACCAAGGTCACTATTAAAAAAAATTGCTGATAATCTAGAATTGACACCTTCAGGAAAAGATTCTGAGTTAAGATTTTGACTGTACACAAGGAATAACGTAGCATATGCTGTTGTGAGGGTGAAGAATAGCTTTGAAACAGATGCACGAGCTCTTACCTGTGCCCCAAGTTAGACAAAACCTAGCACCTGTAGCTCCTATCTAATCACAGAAATGAACAAAAGTCACTCTAGCTAAAGAGCCCTCTCCTTGAGCACTGAAATGAAAGGAGGTAGCAATTTAGATGCTCTATTTTCATTCAGCAATCACAGAACAATTGTCTTTTCTTTTGATCTGAGGATATGCACTGGTGAACAGAATTTTCCTTCAGAACACATCAGTTGATTGCACAAAGCCTGCATATACTGTCAAGTGGCTACCAGGAACTGTACCAGCTGTAGACTGTGAAATAAAGGTGGGTTTTTCCATAGCACATAGATAATACAATATTATCACTGCAGCCTCTAACACACCTGCCATGAATTCTAGGGGTACCATGAATCCAATGAGGACTGCTGCAAAGGCCCATGAGCTAAAGCCAAAGGTGAAAAACTTGCCTGGATGAAATAATAGAGAGATTTCCCATATTTCCTCTTGAATTCGCTCTTGATTTTCAGCATGTCAACCTCGCAGCGGGATACCATAATCCTGATCAGGATCTTGTCCCGGGTTCCCTTGCCCTACAAGCAGACACACATTTAGAGCTGCAATAGCTGAAATGCATAACAAGCCACCATTAGTTAACGGTAGGACAGCAAACTACAGGCAACCAAGATGAGCAGTAAAAGATACAATGAAATAAATCTTCTAACGAAGGTCATTATTATGATCTAAGAATCTGAGCATGAATGTACCTTTCTCATCAGCAGTGTTTAACCAACTTGCAGTCACAAATTTATCTTAGACTGTAAGTAGCATTTTTGGTTCATCAGGTCTTCCTGGAATCGCCTAATGCCTGACACCAGGTGTTTCTCTTCCATCCTTTTTCTTCACAAAATGTTTTGAGGCAAATTTAATATCTTATTTTGGTATTCAGTAAACAGCTTTTTCTGCTATCAGCTCTTAGTTACATGCAAAAGATGTGTCTAACTTTGCTAATTATAATCAATTGATGTAACAGAGATCTTTATTATAAGACCCTCTTCTATATTTCCCTATACCAGATGTTAAAAAGAGCTATTGAACAATATTAAGCAATTGTTAATTTATTCACATGCCAGTCACATTTCATATGAACAGAAGTGCCTAACAATGACAACAACAACAACAAAAAAAACCCAGTCTTTCCTACCTTCATGGAATCATACAGTCTGTCTGCAAAATACAGCTGCTTGTTCTGAATGCACTGGACTGAAGAGAGAGACAAGAATAGTTAAATATTCTGCCCATACACAGGACACACAATATTGCAGCCATTTTTAAAGATATGATAAGTAGTCAAAACAAGGTTTTCAGCAAAAGTCCTCCAAAAAGGGGACAGAGAGAAAATATTTTTACCTGACTTGCTACTTAGAAGTAATTTGATTTAGCTTGTGACTGAACCACAGATGCTTACATTCTTAGGAAGTGTTTCCTTACATGGAAATTTCATCATTTCAGAATTGTATAATTTCAGAATGCTAGCCCTCCTCCACAGCTCCCAGTTCATGGTTCCACATCTCAAAGCAATCTCTCCTCTGGAAAAACCCCATGTAATCCATGAGAAGTCTCCTTTTCAAGGCTGAGCTCTGTTTATACTCCATTTGTATTACATAGCTCTCAGTTCACCTTTAGTCTGAAATGGATTTTCCCCTTAAAGAACTCTCTCTTAAACACAGTGACATCCTGGTCATCTTCACCTCATGGCACCTCATCAGCCTTACACCCTGCCTCTCTATTTCAGAGAATTCAGTGTCAAATCAGCTCTTCAATTAGCCCCTACCACCCCTCACAGCCTGCCTGTCTTCTCCTCTCACACACGCTGTTTTCTCTCCAGCCTATGTGGGTACTGAACAATTTCAACCTTTTTGTTTGCTTGAGGAAACAAACATTAAGCCTCTCTATCAAATAAAAGTGGAATTAACAGCAGATCACAACACACATGCATTTTCAGTTCAACTGGAAAGCAAAATTTATATTTTGCAGAGGGCAAAAATAAGTTGCTTCTCAATACCTGCAATATCCTAAAATACACCAGTGGATCCAACAACACCAGCATGTCCAGCTAATTTCTCATCCAGCAGGGTGAATCTAGGCCCTACCTTTTCATGATATATTGCAAGAGCCCTGAAAAGATCCTATATAAAGACAGACTTTACTTCAGGGTAACTTACCAAGATTAAGAAAGGCATTCTCCAAATCTCCCTTAACCTCCTTCTTGATGCTCTCCAACATATCATATGGGCTGTAGCTCTTGTACCTCTCAAACACTAGCACAGAAAAGAAAGTAGGTGAAATTAAAACTAGACCAAGAACTGGCAGAAATAACTACCCAAAGCATGTACACAGACACAGGAATGTAGAGACACGTGATTAATAAATACCTATGCAGGTCCTTCTGAGAATCTCATCTTAAATACAAGCATAAGCCTATCAACTTAAGGTCCCATGTCGTGGCCTTTTTGTTTTCCTTGAACACCTCCATAATCTGGGAAAATACCATCTTAATCCTGTACTGGCATTTTTTGAAACAACAGTGATTTAAGCTCTGAAATCTTCAAATGGCTTTTCCCATGTGCTGCTTTACAGCAATATCAGAGCTGCTTTTGAGTCTTCACTGGCAGATTTAAACTTATGATATAGCTAAGCTACCCTGGCACAGAGGTAAAAGCTGAAGGACTTCTCAAGGTCTCTTGCATTCATGTTTTCTAGGTTTGCAATATCTTTGTTTTCAGTGTATGTGACATGTAATTGAGCATTGTTATACTTGTGTAAAAAAGAGCTGTACACACTTAAAATGTGAGATCAATACATCCACAGAAATAACTAGATTAAAAAAAATTAACACCTTGGACATGAATTAAGATTTATGAGATCGCCTATGTTTTTTGAGTGCTTTTCACAATAATTTCAATCTGGGACAAAATAGTTACCATTTTGTTATAACCTTCTCTTACAGGGAAAAATATCTGTCTCTTGAATACTACCTTTCTGCAGGTGGGGAACACTTCTTTCAGTCATAATGTTGATCCACTTGGGGACATCAGTTCCCTTTCTCTTCACACCAGCATCATAGAGGTCCTGGGGTTACAAAGAAAAAGAAAATCACAAAAAATCAGGAGTTGCACAAGAAGCCATTGCAGATGTATACAATTTCCTTAACAAAAAAGCAAGCACGACTGGAACTGTCTGTGGGAGGAACATACAGGGACACGTGGTTGGGTAGGTCACCAGGACAACATTTAAGGATCTAAATCTGACACTAAGACTAATTACTTGGTATTCACCTCTGGCTACAGCTTTACTCTGTATTTAGCTCTGTTTACCTCAGCAGAACTGCTCTTGACAGATGCAGATGTAACAAACAAGCACTAACAGCCACTAAGTTCACTGCAATGGATGTGTTTCCTTTTGTTAAAGGTTCCCTCTCTTCACGTGGCTAAAAGAAATACCAGAGGGCTTCTGTATAGTGGGTAAGTAGTCTGTGAAAATTGATACCTGAAGGCATCAGGATTGCAGTAGCAATCAGGACTGAAGTGGCAGATTCACTGACACCATGCAAACATTACTGTATAGGACAATCCAAAATACACACACCTACTTCACAAATGCTCTCCACTTCCACAGTTCACTATCCCCCAAAGCCTGACCAACTGGAGATATTCCATGCTCAATATCAGCACTTACCCTGGCATCTTGGTCAATCAGCTCGTAATCAATCACAGAGGTATCTTCACACCTTTTGCCCTTCAAACAAGACACCAATATTTTAGAAAGGTTTCACAGAAAACAAGCAGCTTGCCATATGCATATTCCATTCTTTTTCTTTTTTTAATCTGAATCTGCTAAATGAGTAGCTGCATACTCCACCCCCATTATGAAGCTAACACTGTAAACGCTGCATTTCTGTTAAAATACTTTGCCCTTCAACATTTGAGTATTTTTTTCCCCCCAAAGGTTAGTGAAAATACAGGGAGATTTAAAGAGTGCATCAGAAACCAAATTGTTTCACTGGCAGCCACCAAACAGGGACAATCGAAAAAGTGGAAAACTATGAACAGTCCTACCTTGGCCAGGGCAACCATGAGCTTGCGGAAGTCACCAGACGTGTCTGATATGATGTCCTTTTCCAGTTCTGTCTTGTACACTAGAAAACAAAGAGTTCTTTTCAAGCAAAGGGTGTCTTACAAATGCTCCTTTGCTATTTACTGTGGTTTATGCACATTAACAAACAGCTACAATCTAAGTCAGGTGTGGAGGACAATGAAAACAAGCCCACACTTGCCTACATCAAACAGCATTGCTACCAGCGAGTCATGAGTTCCATGCAACCAGTCTCTCATGGAAAGCTTATAAAAAAATTTCATTTAGACACAGCTTGTCTTAGTAGCAAATAGCCTTCAATCTGTTTGCCACCAAGCAACAAGACAAAACTATATAAACTACACTAATATCCAGAACACCAGTAAAAAACACCAGAGAATCAAAGCAGATTTGAGTGAGCTTTCTAATAATGAAATTCACACTGAGGGGAATTTATCCAAGTAATTTAGTGTAAAAGACACAGCACATGGAAACTTGCAAAGTAAACTCACTTTCCCTGTAGACTCTGTTGATTTCACTGAGCTCCTGATTTGTTCGGGAGCAGATGATTTCAATGAGTGTGTCTTCATCAGTTCCCAGCCCCTGCAACACACACAGGACTCACTTAGGAGCTAGCAATGAACACGAATGCTTAAATGATTTAAAAACATTTTACAGACATCTTCTCTCCCCCAGTCTAACAGTTCATGGATATTTTTTGCCAACTGTTCCTGAGAAAAAACAGATGGAATATTTCTAGTGGCTTAGAGATCCTCCAAATGTTCTCTCTGGGCAATGTGCATCTGCTGAGTGTTGCCTCCTCACCAGCATAACTGGAGAACATCAGCTTATCATGGCCTGTGTGATTTTTTTTCTGGGAAAAAAATTTCCATGCTCCAATAGGAGCAGGGAAGAAAATTCAGTCTTATCCTCCTGTTAGGATGCTGTTTGTTAAGCCCACCTGTAACAGAATGTCATTTTGCAAGTGGCAAAAATTGGCATAGCTTCCACAGAGAAGTAATATCCTGGGAAAATGTGTCTCATGCTGCAGTCTTGGACGTGTGGAAAATGGAGGCAATTATGTGGCAAAGCACCCTTTGGGTAAAATATCTCCCTTGAAGGGGCAAGAAAGTGGGACAAACCCCCCAAAAATGGAGCAAACCCAAGTAATTTTATTAAAATGGCTTAAATATAAGAGAACTAGGAGAGCTTTCCACGCAATGGCTCTAATAAACATCTGGGGCAAAAATGAAGACTAGCAACATATATAATTTTCTAAAAACTTTTGAAATATTTTCAAGAATGTGTAACAGAAAAATAATTAACTCAGTGATAACTTTGCTTTCCTCAACTCTGATGCCGAAGTCATAGCCTGTAATGCTCTATGTATCAAGCCAGACTTAAGCTCAGGCAAATTCAGAGCATTGAGAGGTTTTGCTAACTCAGACCAGGTGCTTGGGAGCTGGGAAGAGCAACCCATGAAGAGCACAGAATATTCTACATGTGGGACTACTCTGAGGCAATTGCTTGGTCTTTAATTCCAAACCCCAAACTAGTCTGAGTCACAGCCAATTATGGATAGGCTGTACTCAGACCAGGAGAGGGCAGCACCTGATTACTCAAACAGGGCATTTGGCCCACAGTCGAAGTTACCATCCCCATAGTGGGTTGGTTTTCTGAGTTTGGGGATTTAAGGAAATTTTTTTTTGGGGGGGTGGGGGTAGTGTGTTTATGGGCTGGAGGAGGTGGTTTTGTTTTCTTATTTGCTTATTAACTCCTTTTTAATAATCTGGAGAAGTTAATTAATAGGTTTTATTGACATGTTCTAAATTTCAGACACAACTAAGTACTTGTCTTTAACTCTTAAAAAAATTAACTTGAACAAGAACATCCAGAATGTAAGTGATGATTAGATGATTATAACTACAATTTCCTACACCTTAGTTTGCTTACAAAGGTGACTGTACTGGCATGAGCACCTGCCAAGTCTTGCTTCAGTGGCCTGCAGAGCAGATATCTTTTTCTGCAAAGGCTGCTTTTGATGCCCCATCTTCGTCATCTTTTACACAAGGGCAAGTCTGGTACAGGATGTTCTTTCCAGATCAGTGATGACCCAGTAACTGAAAACTACTGTTTAAGCCTATAAATGCCAGCAGAGGATCTGATGGCTCCTGCCAACAACTGCTCTCTTAAAGATTTCTCATACTATGAACCTGTGCATTGTTTGTAAGAGCAGTCAGTAAAAGCCACGGCCCTGGATATGAAGTCCATATTCTTTCTCGAGACAGCAACATCAGATCAACAATGTTAAATTTCAAAGCTTATTTACCTTCATGGCAGCTTTCAATTCAGAGGCATCATACTGTGCTGGTGTCTTCAGCAAGCCCAAGATCACTGCTTCCAAATGACCTGAGAGAGCAGACTTGAGTGCTGCAGAAAGTTCCTGTAAAATAGATGGAACGATGGAAGAAAAGAAATTAAAGCTCACTTCTGATCTCCAGAGAATTTAACCTGCAGGGCTTTAAGTCTCCAAGCCTGCAGCAGTGTTTCTTACACAACAGACAAGAAAACAGAAACATAAAGAGCTTTCTGGCTGTGAAAGCCTAAGAAAGAAATTAGGGCAAAGGATTTTTTTCTAATCCTCTGAAAACAAGAAATGCACCAGTGTCTGACTAAGTGCTGGGAAGCACAGTGCAGACACATCTGAACAGCTTCACTCCAGTCCTGAAGCACTGATGCTTTGTTGGAGCTAATAAGCACAGATGGATCTGAGTTTAACTCACTGTGGTCAGTGCTTCCCCATCATACTCCCACAGTTTTCCCAGCAGCACTGTATTATTTGTGGTTTTCATCTTATCCCAGACCTTTACTAGCTAAGACATCGGAAAATTGACTGCACACTTATTCCACTGTAAGGCCCAGTTCCCAACCAGCTGAGTGGACAAAAATCATCCCTGAGCACTGAAAAATTATGCCTATCTTCAAGGAAACTATCAGAAGATTGTAGCCTAAATCTCTTTTGTTAATTGCCAGTCAGCCCTAGAAAAAGAAACAGTCAGAGATGTTCACTGCAGAGGATGCAAATCTGCCCCAAGCAGAGCCCATGTCCTCTTATGGGTTTCAGATGCAACTTGAATTATGCTAGTTATCAGTTTCCCTGTAGTGTATGCTACAAAGTTGAAATTCCTGGGATCAAGCCTGTGGTTCACACAGATCCATGTATTCCCTAAGCTGAAGTTAAATCTGTAGCATTCAGAAGGGAATTGCTGCATTTCGATTGCTGCTTTCTCACTAACAATCACTGATCTGGAGAGGTGGGGGAAAAGGAGGTAGAGAAAGCTGAATTGCAGAGAAGTTGTGCCAGAGAGATAACGAGCCAAGGCATTTAGTTAATTTCCAGATTCACCCACTTAATCCAGGGCACTACCTTATGCTAATACTGTATGCACTTACTGCATGGATTGAGCAAGGGAGAGAATGGGGTTTTGGGGCATCTGTCTGCTTTAGACTGAGAAACATTTTAGTGCTGCTACTTCATTTGGGATACAATGCTCCAGCCTTTATCCAGATGAAAACAGGTTCTTCAGAACTGCCACAGGAAAGATAGCACATATCTCTGTAATAAATCTTAAGGAACATGTTGCCCAGAAAAGTTGTGGCTGACTTATCCCCGGAAATGTTCAAAAGGCCAGGCAGGATGAGGCTTTGAGCAATCTGATCTAGTGGAAGGTGTCAATCTTGGGCACTGAGGTTCCCTTCTAACCTAAACCAAGGGTTTCCATCAGACACTTCTCATCCCAAAGGAATTAAAAGAGAGGTAGACTATGTGACATTTAAAAATTACGACCTATTAGTAATTTCTATTAGGATCTATTAGATCCTGCAACACACAAAGCAAGCAGCCTAGTACAGCACAACACATTGCCAACAAAATCTGCACAACTGCTGGCAAAGAAAACCATCAGACTGTCCCTAGAAGATATACCTACGTGTCTTTTCATATCCCACTTCCTCCTCTCTTGCCTCCTCACATGTTTATCTCTCTGAGTGGTTTCTACTGCACATTTCCATTGTTTATACGACTGTTTTATTCTTTGGCACTTGTTAAACTTCTGTCAAATTCAGTTTGTTCTTGGGTCACAACAAGGAAAAAAGTGAGAGAGAAACATGAAAAAAGTTGCAGATTTTCTTGGCTGTGCATTTTTGTGGTCATGCAAAACATTTAACAAAGCTTTAAGCGACACATTTCATGACTGGGGCCCATTTATGTGCAGATTGTCCCAGTGTCCCCAGGGCAGGATGTGCAGGTATGTGCACACATGCACGTGTCCAACCTGGCCATGCCTCTGCATATACCTCTATCAGTCATGCAGAAAAGCTGGTGAACTTCCAAAATTTAAATCTACATTTAAATACATTTGGTTTCAGATGAGTATTCTGGGATGCTACTGGAGGACTACCATTTGGGGTTTGGCAAACCTGGAAGAGATAGATTCATCATAATCTGAACTGTATAAAAGTTTCTTCTTTTTCACCAGCATGAAACTTCAAATATGGTAAGATTTTCAAAACTTCAAAAGAGAAGAGTTCTTGCCTCCCAGACAGCAAGACTCATTTTGCAGAATTCTGCACACATCTTAAAAATTTCTCTCCATCAACAATCAGTACCTAAGGTCTTTCTACCAGGATCATTTTTAATGACAATTCAACTCATTAGATCACTATTCCACAGCTGCAGTGCTCATAGCACAACTGACTGCAGTCCTTTCTCAGCTAAGTTAGCTGTGGAACAGAAACAGAACACTTCCCGTATGCTGAGTTGTCTTAACAAAATAACAAAAAATCCAACACCCCCCCAAAAAATATAAACCAACCAAAAGAAAAAAACCCAAACAATCCCCTAAAGCATCCCTCTTTCATTTTTTCCTTCAAATGGAGGCTCTTCATGCCAGTGATTTCTCAGTATTTTTAGCACCTTTCACCAAAGAATCCTGTGGATCCCACTGTGATTTCTGAAGGTTCTAGGAAACCACCATCTCCAACAGATTGCAGTCCCAATTGTGCATATTCAACATATTTCAAAGTTATACCAGTCCTAAACTGTGACAGCATGGACAAAGTAGATGCATCTTGAATTTCAGTGAAAAGACAAACCCTGAAAAATCTAATTTTCCACAAGAAAAATATTCGGTAATTACTATTTCTTCATACTTGATTACCTTTTTGGTTCTCCTCTGATAGGCAAAAGCAATGTCCTGCCTTTGTTCATTGTTGCGGTTTGTCAGGATGTTGATGATGGTGACCTCATCCACACCTACAAAGACACAAGACAGAGAGTTAGAGAAGCTTTCTTGTCCCTGTTTTTGTATCAGGATGTTCCCCAACACTCCAAACACAGCACATGTGCTGTCTGGAGCAGAGCTCAGCAGCTCTCACTAGTTAGTGTTGATCCTGTCCTGGCCATGGAGGAGAAGTCACCCATTAGAGCCCAGACTTCTGATGGGATGCAGATCTTTGGACTCACCTCAAAGTCTAGTTTGTGACCAGCTCTGTCACTCTGTCTTGTGCTTCACTTGTGTGTCTGTGCACTAGTTTTCAAGCACTGAGAATTCTGCAAAAAGCTGCTAAAGAACAGACTTTAAAACTTGTACTTACTAAAGCCTGTCCTGTTATTTTAGTGCAGTTTTTTCAATTAAGACTTCTTAATAAAGCAGTTATATTTTTTATTTAAGCCAATTAATCCATCACTCCAAACATGGAAACAGGAAAATAAACCACTATATTTAATTCAGTATGTTTCAGAGGCTTAAAAGACAGAAGGGATTTTTGACAACAGAAGAATTAAGTATGTGCTACTTCTTTTTGAAATCACTGGAAGATCCATGCTGAGCTGTAACTGGCACATCTAGAGGATGTAGATGCCCAAACTCCCAACTTATCTTTTAAGTGAGCTACATATCAGCAAATGTTTAGTTTTAAGGGAATCATTCCAAATCCATGCACTTCAGTGCAACTGTCAGCTTCTGAAGCAAACAGGTGGCTCTAATCTAGAGGGCAGAACAAGCCCAGAGCTTCACCTCTGTTCTCTCTGCTTAACAAAACTATTATGAATAGCTTCTTTCACGCTTGCATACACATCAGTGTAAAAGATGATTTCTTGATAAAAAAAAAAACCAGAAAGTAAACACTGGATCAGCAGCTACTAGCAGGACTCAGATCTCTGCCAGAATTCAGCTCCATTTCTTTTCCCTGTTACCCTAAGTAACCTGAAACAAAGAACTGCAACAGATATTATAAAAATGAATCATTAAAGTAGGAATCTTGAAAAAAACCTTTTAGCCCCTAGCTGCAGAGTCTAAAATTGAAAGTCAAATCCAAAAATTCTCTCTCTTTCTTCACCACATTTTTCATGATGAAATACTACACTTGGTAGCCTCGTGTCCTCAGCTTGTGCTGAGGCAGACCTACATCAGTGCTCTTACTCACACAAGCTTGGCCTGCATATGATTCCATAAGGCCCTGGAAAGCATCATGTGTCTGAGTTACAAACTCTGAGTTGAAAACAGGCTGACTGCACATTTCAGCCATAATCTACTCCCGCACACTTTAAAGTGTTCCCACATTATAAGAGAAAACAAATTCTCCCTGTCCAGAAATGGCCACACACAGACATTGAGCCTTTCAGCTGTTGCAGGCCCACAGCACAAGCCAATGTCTTAAGCTTTTTAATAAATTCTGAATTTAAACCATGCTTGGCATTCAAAAAAGCAAATGATATTTTCAAGTTGTACCACAATTGCTACAGATTAGAAGCCCACAAATGACTGCATCCAAGTTTCTTATACACATGCTATGGAAACATGAAGTTATCTCATTGCTCTGGCATCCAGTGGAAAGTGCTTTTACTTCATTCACACTTGGGAATCATGCTTCACATACAGGATGCTGACTCACAGCTGCTGAGGTGGGGCACAGCAGGACAGAGCTCAAATACTTTCCTTTGCTGTTTGCTAAAGTCTCTGAAAGTTTCAAGGCAATGAAATAGAGTTTATTTTCAAATTTATTCTGGCTAGGCAGATTTTATCCCTTCATTTTTATCAATGGGGAATGGAAATGAAAATTCTGCTCAATAACAGCTTTTCTTGTGAAAGAGACAATGTTTGGCATTGGTAAGCTCATGGTGTAGGAGCTCAGTCAGCAAAAATGAGGAAATGAACATGAATGGGGTCAAAGGGAAAAATTTAGATAAAACAAGACCATAATTTCAGCTCTGCTATTTTGCTTAGCAAGGGTTCACCAAACTCAAAATATGTTGCAATGAGATATTTCTTTAGTGACAGTTTTAATATTTGGAATATGTGACTGATGCAGTTTGATAGATTTCAGGCATTGCCCTCTCTCACCAGCAAGCCAGCAGATATCCTCTAAAAACCTTTAATCTTAATAATCTTAAACACTCTGTCAAAAGGTATGGGCATGTTGGATATACCACATACACAGAAGACCTTTCTGTAAAATTGAATTGCCTACTTTACATGTCATCATTGTTTTACTGATTTCTGGATATAATGAATTTATTACAGATCTGTGTTCTAAGCCCTTTCCTACAACAAACCTGTGCCTGAATTCTGCCACCCATGGAATAAAAACGTACCCCATGAGACCTCAGTAGAAGGCTGCAAGTAACAAATATTCACAACCTAGTCTGACAAAATTATTTAACTTGAGACAATGCTAGGAAATTACTCTGAAACAGAAAAGACACATTTAAGTGTTGTCTTTGCTACAAGAAAAGAGAAAAGGAAATCTAACATAAGCTCTGTTAGTGCCCTTCCAGATAGTTTCTTCTGTCTAGGTTCATGTACATCAGCTAATCTATACACAGAACACAGTAGAGCATTATACAGAAATTAAACAGCTTTTTGTCCTATGCAGCAAAAAGCCAACATTTACAAAGGACATGCCAAGGCACTAAATGAATTTGATGCAGAAACACTAAAGAGCATAAAAATGAAACATAGCCATGGCATTTATACCAAAAGGAACAAGCCAGAACTTTAACAAGTTATTTGCATTATGCAACCTCTAGGTTGAACAACTGCTAACTACAAGGTTTTATATGACCTGGAGTCATTTTTACACTTTTCCCTTCCTAGGCTGGTGGATATATATAAACCCCTCCATGTAATTCAGCTCCACTCAAAGCCCTGAAAAAGGGTGGACAACGTATTTGTGCAGTATAGTTTTTGCAGGTAGATCTAAGCCCAAATAAACACACCACAGTATTTTCCAGAGGTCCCAACAGATGGCTTAGCAACCTCTGAGGAGTTAATCTGAAGAGTGTGAATGAATGCTGAAATATTTAGATATTTCACAGAGCAGAACAGTCATACATTCCGCCCTAGATCTTTTCCCTAAACCAAATATACAGCTGCTGTTTAGGCAGGAAAATAAGTTTTAGCCATTTTACACAAGAATCACTAAAATGGAGATTCATGACTGATTCTGGGAGTTTCCATTACTGAGACACAGGTGGATAGTAATTTAAATGGTAATTCTCCCAAACTGGCCTGCCCTGATGGCAAACACCAGACTTCAGGCACTGTTTAGATAAGATATAGCCAAAGATAAGACTCACAACATATCACTTTCAAGGTACTGATATAATTTCCAATATATTGGAAACACTGCTTTGGTGAGTGTGAAATACAGGCCCTTTACAGCATGTAGGGATCTTGATTTCCAACACAAAGGAAGCCCAAGGGTTCAGATACCAGGTGTCCTTTTATCCTGTAGAGCATAAAGCCCCCTAAATGGTCCTTACATGCCTTTTTTTTTTTTATTTTCAACCACAAACCAGCTTGCATATACTTATAACTTACCTCTCTCACTGTTTTAAAATGAGCAAGTCATATTCCTCTTCATCATTCTGTCATAACTTACATTGCTTATTTCTACTTCCCACATACAATGCAAATTAATTGCTAGAGAAATGCTGAGACTTCCTAGGAAAATGGTAGCTGCTGTGGATGTTTGTTCATTATGGGTGTTATATTTTTAGTTCAAAAACTATTTAGATATTTCCCAGAATTATTTTAAAACTTTTTCTTGCAGGAAGCTCTTTACGTCACTGTTCATAAAAACCAGTTCTTGTCTGGATGAGTTGGAATTTTCATTTGAGGAAAAACCCTACATATACTTTTGAGAGTTCACATTTTATCTAATCTTCTGAATTAGTAGATGAAAATATCCTGTTCCAAAGCATTCAAAGTGCAAGGAAACAGTACCTGGAAGAAGGGTCATAACACTCTAGTTCTTAACTTTCCACAAGAATATTTCCTTTGTGAGATTCTTTAGGGTGGAAGATCCAGTATCAAAACCATAAAGAGATTTTCCCTTTAAAGCCACCTTCCCAAAATAAGTTCTGGGTAACAAACTAATAAGCAGAGAGAAGCTCAATCCTACAAACATGCAGGTCCATGAGGAAGTTCCCTATTATCCCCTCAGAGCTGAAAATCATCTCTCTACTGAAATGTTTCTGGGCAACTTTACTGCACTGCTTGTCTTTGCTGGGACAAAGTGGAAAGGCAACATGAGCTTGACTTCCCCGACTGGAAAAGCTTTTGTACTGTCTAGGATATTGCAATTTCCTTTTGCAATAATTAGCAGCTTGGGAGTTCAAACATGCAAGTTTGTACCTATCCTCAGAGTCTGATGGTGTATTTGACATGTCTACATCAGAGCTGCAAAAAATTATTAAGTCTAGACAAAACTCTACATACATACAAAGCATCTGCTGCCAAGTCTGATTATATATATATATACATAAAATCTCTCACCAGAGATTTTTTTTTAAACCAAACCATAAATGATTCAAAATCGAACTGAACCCACTTTCATAAGGAATTTCTCCAGTTAAATTAAGAAACCTTGTGAAAAAACCCTTGTGCTTGTTATGGAGGGGATGTATTTTACAATTTATAGCAAGTCAAATACAAGCTTTGCTGGCACCGATGGAAGCATTTCTTTCTGATGAGAAATTGTTTAGCTTTTAAATTTCTGACATGAAGGCAAAAGACTTGCCAGTTCCAGCTACACCCAGCTGTAGCTCCTCTGGCCTGAGGCAGGTGTGGGAAGTGTGGCACTCCCTGTCCCAGGACTAGAACAGGATCACAGCCCAGGAGTAGCACCAAGGTGTTACTTCAGAGCTGCAGTTCATACTCCCTGCTCCCCTGGTGGTTTCAACGTACCGGAGGGAAGCTGATCTAATAACCCAGATCAGAGAACCTCTCATGTTGTCCTGTCCCTGAAATACTGCAAACTCATTTCAGAAACTAGTTTTTAGGACCTTCTTTGACCCCAAATTAATACAAGATAAATGAGTTTTATCATCCCTATGCACTGGCTGGAGAATGGGAAGGAAGAAAAAACGTCCAATCCAACAAATCCAGTAGAAATCTAAGATTCAGAGCCCAGGCCCAAATCACTGCCAAAAGAACTGACACTTCATTTCAAGTGGCAGAAAAGAAGAAGAATTTGAAGTACTGATGAGTCAAGAGAGAAAAAGTGGACACTTTCAGTGATAATCTCAACAACTCATGGCTACAAACTTAAAAGCATATTCAGAGCATGCACTTACAGGGCTCAAAATCTAACTTGGTCAAGATTTCATCAGCGCAGTCTGAGGAATCCAACACCTCCTAAAGTAGGTATCCTTGAGTAAGGATATCAAAATGTTGGTGTTGAAACACAGTCTTGTTTTGTTTTTTGCAAACACAGACTGGAAGCCCCAGCCCCTCCTGCTCACCCTTGGTCTTGATGGCTGTTTCGAGGGCTGCAGCGTCCCGGTCAGCATCGAAGTTTGAGTAGGCCTTCACTGTGGCATATGCACTTGGAGGGAGAGAATGCTGCAAGGAAAAGAACAAAAAGAACAGAAAAAATCCTTCAGCGTTAAACTGTGCAATTGTTGAAATTAAATAATAAATTAAATAATAAATTAATAAAACACATGGCTCTGCTGGTATTCAGCCCAATGCAAGAACTACCATCAGGTGTGTGTGAAAATGGAATTCTACTAAGAGCCAATGAACTCTCTTCTCCTCAAGTGTATTGCCCAGAAATCCACTCACAGCATGCTTATTGTAACACAGAATATATACAAATAGATATTTTATTTAATGCAGCAAAAATCCAACACCTTCCAAGTTCACTCACTAAACTTCAATATTCTAAAATCTGGAGTTTTCTGGCTAGATCTGAAGGAAAATTATTACAGGAAGCTAATTCCAAGAAAGTTAAACTTCTACAGTGTTTTAGATTTGAAGTCAATATTTTACTTTTGATTATAGGCTGGAAAAAAAAATTTAAAAAATAAGGAAATTGAAGATTAACAATGATAAAGTCAGAAAAGGTTTTGTGCACTATCTCATGAACTTTAAAGGTAACACACACACACACAAAAAATCTATGTAAGGCCATAGTTCTAGAAAGCAGAAATTAATAATAATTTTTTGAAACTCTTGGCCTCCAGATCCTTGCTTTAAGCAGCATGAAGCTTGCAAAACCAAATGACATTTCAAATTCCCTCTGCTAAGAGTAAGAGGACTTGCAAGTAAGCTCACTTAGTAAACAGATGTGACATCTTCCAAGCTACCAGATTTTATCAGCTGTTTATTATGGTCCACTCCTGAGGATTATAGCTGCAAACAGAGGGTGGCCAGAACAGAGATTCAACTCTTCTCAGCTGCTTCAGTGTAAGGTAACAGCTTGGTATCACCTCCCAGGGCGAGGTTAAATTAAAGCACAGATATTCATACAAGTGGCTGGGTATATTCAAAAATCCCACTCTGCTGAGTTCAACTTAGAAACCTAAACCTCTGGAAGAGAGGTAGAGCTACTAGCACCTGAAATTCCCACAGCCATTTCCTAAGTGAATGAACAACTAAGCTTTCTTGGAAAAGATCTCCAGAAACTTTTGTTTCCCTCTCTAACTCCAAAAGCAAGTTGGGTTCATGAACAGAATTAAGCTATCCTGATATCCCTGGAAAATATTTTTACATGCAAATATTTAAGAGGATAGGTTTTAACTAAAAAAATTCCATGGTTCCTGACTAATTTTGACTCTATCCCTGTAGAGGTCACGCTGTTCTGTACAGATTCCTCTGGCAGCTATCCCTGTGCCTTCTGGAGACAGTCTGTTTTATGCTGTGGAGATAGGAAGTCAAAAAAGCACCAATAAACTGAATCATTTTCTTTTGTCTCTTACCATCAGTTCAGTCCAGCAGAGTGGCCCCAGTCTGGCCCAGAGCC
Organism: Toxostoma redivivum; assembly: GCA_013397375.1. Taxonomy (NCBI): domain Eukaryota; kingdom Metazoa; phylum Chordata; class Aves; order Passeriformes; family Mimidae; genus Toxostoma; species Toxostoma redivivum. Next base: position 155,709 of record VXBI01011683.1, read on the forward strand.
ACACCACAAAACACAGCCTTTCCTTTTAGTGGATCAAGTTGGCAATCAAAACAGTAAATGGAGACACGCAATGCAGCCTCAGAGAAATCTGTGTGCCTGGAAGATTCCTAAGCCAGGCATCCACCATCCTGGGGCACTGCTTATTAACCAGCACTCTGGATAATCTGTAGCAAGTCACCTGGTGACCTTAGCAGAGCTGCATACCTCTCCTTCCACTCAGCTCTAAGTATTTTCTGAGTAATTTGGATGGAGTGGTTTACTATAAAGATGATAGCATGCACTAACAAAATACACAGCATGTTTGCAATTTGGTGGCCATTTTTCCTCTGTCCCTCCACTTAAGGCATGTACCAAGTCAGACTGAGTTTCCCTGAGAACTTGACAGGTCTTACCAGGGTGATTACCTATGAAAAACAGCCATTTAACTTCCAAGCTATTCAATTACTCTGGTACACTACTGTACCACAGCACCAATACTGTATATTTTCAGACAGGACAGCTTTTAAACTGACTTTCCATTTAATTCAGTACAAAATTCTTTACAATGTGACAGGTAAAGTCCAGATAATGTGCAACTGCACTGTGTATCTGGGCCAAACTAAAGCAGAGAAGTTGGTTTTCTCCCTATGCATTTAGTGTGCTTCAGAGGTCCTCCAATTGCTTTACTTCCTGTAAGCTTGACAAATTTAATCCTATTGAGAAACATGAGGGAGAAGCAAATACCACTGACAGCTGCAGAGGCTTAATTTAAGCTAAAAACACCAGGATTTTTCCACAATCTCTACACCTGAGTATTCTGAGAATCTTTCTGTACTCTTGTGGAGAGATGCAGAAACTGGGAGCACAGATCAACCTCAGCTCAACTCCATCCTCTCCTGGGAGGAAGGAAGGCTGAGGCAATCAGGTCCTTTACTTCGCTCAAATCAGCAGCAGTACCTCTGATGCAGACCACAGGACAGCACTGGGGTTCAGCCACAACCATTCTATACCCTCAAGGTTAATAACTTTTTTTAAGAGAAAAATTGGTGGCCCAACTACTGTGTTTAACATCAGTTAATTTGCTAAATCATTGCTTAGAGGAACTGGTCTAATGCTGCAGAGCTACACAGGCCAGCTACTCAGTAATTCTGGCTTCCAACTAACATCATAAACCAGGTGCCTGAGCCTTTTTACATTCTGCAGCAGGATTTCTGATGGAAATGCTGCCATGGAACAGTATTCAAATCTGACTTTTGCAACTACTTCAAGCATCAAGGAAGAAACATTTCTGCCCTTGAGAATAGATTGCTTAATTACTATTCCAAAAGTAATTCTCCATTGAAATCCACAACCATGATAGCTGGTGACTTGACTACTTTTGCACTACAAAATCAGTTTTACTACTTACCTACAGTGCACTGGCCAGCTCTTTGCAACAGCTCTTCCACAAACATAGTCTGGTATAATTAATTTCGCAACAAGTAACAAAAATTGGCAAAACATTTGCTTGTACCAAGCTCAGATCCAGAGCTACCAGCTGTAAGATTTATATGTGTAGCAAGTTCATCAGAAATGTGATGAAATAATGCATGGATAGGATTCACTTCCTCTTCAGTGACAATCACAGAACCACAAATTCATGGTATGATATGGTGATACCACACTGGTAATCTACCATCTAACTGCAACTTAAGAAATCAAACAGACTGTGGCTTTCTGGTATTTCAATAAAACTATAAACCAAGTACAGATGTGGAGAAAAATATGCAAACCATAATAAAACAGAAAATGAGAAAATAAGTTTGAGAAAATAAATATTTTCAACAGCTAGTTTGGTTTTGGTGATAACCATTACAGGAATTAGATCCCCGATATTTTTGCTCTCATAACGTTCTCCATTTTTACCTGGGAAAAAAAAAAAAGAAACTTAGAGGGTATCAGCAAAACCGAATATATTTGCATCTCCTGTTCTCATCCATAACTCAGTTGTTCCTTTGGAAGAAAGAGGGACACAGGTGCAAACCAGCCATTGTTTGCCCTGTGATCTCTGACGAGGCCCAGCAGGAGGATGCTGCTCCTGCTGCCGGCCAGTTAGAACAACTCTCATTATCTCATTAAATCATTTAACTGTCCTGTGGCTTACAGCTGGTTTGTGGATGAAAACTGATC
>VXBI01011683.1:161075-201311 GCA_013397375.1 Toxostoma redivivum
CAACTCCCAGGTATTGTGCAGCCAGTCCTGGCTGTGTCCTTTCAACTGGTTTTCAAACCTCCACTAGTCACTCTTCTGATAGGATGGGGGTTTCCTCAGTACCACCCAGGCCAATTTCCCAGATAAACCCATCTCCTCTCCACTCAATGACCAATTGAGAGCCTGGAGAACCAGAAAAGTTTGAAATAGTTTCATGATAATTGGTGATCTGGTTAAAACACTAGGGAAAAGTGTGTTGTGGTTTTTTTTGGTTTTGGGGGCTTTTTTAATTAATTAATTTTTAAATTTTATTTTAGCTCCTGTAAAGAGAAAAGCAAAGAAATTTTTACTTTTGGCAAAAATAGCTAGTGATACAAGAATAAACATAGTAGCAAAATTACAGTACTTTTGTAGTCTAACTGCTATCTCCTATTTACTCACTTAGAACACAGAATCTTCCATCTTCTAAACCAATCTAGGTTTAAGTAACAAAAGCAACTTTACTTCAACAAAAAGTAAGATTCCAGTGGAAGAAAAGTAAGACAGAGAACAAAAATTACAGTCATGCACTGATATATTTGAAAGTAAATGTTTTTCCAGAGGTAAAATCCAACCCAGGCCTTTAAAGACAGGCTGCAGAAGTTGTAATAAGCTGTTACCTGCTGTTGGCATTATTAATCATGCTGGTTAGAGGGAACTGATACACATTCCTGAGTTATGGAATTCCTAATGTTTCCACTTCATAAAATGAAGAGCCTATCTGTGAGACCTTTGTACTCTGACAGTATTTCAACTATTACCAAAGATAAGCAACTGAAGTCCTTTAGTCTTTCTTGTCACAAAGAAAGCACCAGTGAGAGCTGAAACAAAGCAACTGCAGCATAACTTTTCACATAAAAAAAAAATAAAATCACTGAACAGCTTTTTGCAAGACTACTTTTTCTAAATCAATTAAAAACCACACTGAATCAGGTTTGTTGGAACAAAACATGTGTGATCAGAGTCCAGGAACAGAACTAACACACCCTCACATAGAGCTGGAACTCCAGGTTCATATCATCAGAACACAACAATGCTGTAGCAATTGACTGCCCATCAACAGCAAGCTGGTAAAAGGAAAAAAAAAAAAANGGTATCAGCAAAACCGAATATATTTGCATCTCCTGTTCTCATCCATAACTCAGTTGTTCCTTTGGAAGAAAGAGGGACACAGGTGCAAACCAGCCATTGTTTGCTCTGTGATCTCTGACGAGGCCCAGCAGGAGGATGCTGCTCCTGCTGCCGGCCAGTTAGAACAACTCTCATTATCTCATTAAATCATTTAACTGTCCTGTGGCTTACAGCTGGTTTGTGGATGAAAACTGATCCCTGCTGATTAGGTTTTTAGCCAATAAAAGTTTAAGAGATGTGTGGAATCTTGTAAACTGTACAGCTCAGAGCAATTGGTGGTGCAGAGTCCTGTAAAAGGAGCAAGACCAGATTTAAGTAAAACAAACTTTTCTTGCTTAGATAATAATACTTACATCTCCTTCAAGGCTGAGTTTGCTTAAAATTTCATGAACAGTGGACATCTTGAAGGAATGCTGGAGGAAGAGAAAAAGAAGATCAAGTAGATTTAAATATATTTACAGTTATACCAGTCTTGAGGTATTACAGCACTTAAGTGACAGTCCAATGGATCTGCTAATACCAAGCAGGAAATAAGATTTAAAGTTTCCAAGCCACACCACCATTAATAATGCAACAACAAGAGGTCTTAATTCCATTGTACAATAAAAATTCCTTAAATGAGCATTTTTTTCTTCATTTTAAATACTTAAACAGGAATTTGAGAATCTCTGCCTCAGAAACAGAGTTGCCTAAACTGAAAACTCAGTACCAGGAAAATTATTCAGAACCAACATAGCTTGGTCCAGCCCAAAGTCAAAGAACAGCAACAAGCAGTAGAATTTAAATCACATGCTCAATTCCTCAAGCAATCAGGAAATGCAGTGAAATTATTTCTTTTCTCCAGGCATTTTACAAAACCACAACCCTGTTTAATCTTTAACCTTAGATGGTTAAAGATGCTGGGCCTTGTGGTTTTGTTGTAGCCCTCCAGAACAAACACCACTGAGTAACACGATTATCAGAGATGAGGTAGTAAGGACTATCTCGAAATGGTAGCTCCAAAAAGAAGAGCCATTGTGGCAAGTTATTATCAATATTCCATTGCCAGGACCTGAATAACATCCTCCTTGTACATGTAAAAAATCAGGGAAAATTTCAACCCTGAGATGGCTTATATACATTGCAGAAATAAACATGGATGTCATAAAAGATACAATGCTCAGCCTTTTTTAAACTCTGGTTTCTGGTCAGGGAGTTTGCCAGAGCTGTATTGTTGTTTTAGTGAAAGGGTCTCTCAGTTTAGGAGCAAAGCTTGCAAGCCAGGGGCAATATTTAAAAGGCTTGATGCATTCCCAAAAACCTGCTCTCAAATTTCTCCACAGAAAGGACAGACATTGCTACTCACATTGCTATCCAGCCACCCAGGATGGCACCTGGAGCAAACATTATTTGCTGCTGAAATGAAAGCTTTTTTCCCAAGGACCTCGACATCCAGCTACAGAGAGCATTATCAAACAGGGAAAAGAGGAGGAGAGGAGAGGAGAGGAGAGGAGAGGAGNGTTTTTTTTGGTTTTGGGGGCTTTTTTAATTAATTAATTTTTAAATTTTATTTTAGCTCCTGTAAAGAGAAAAGCAAAGAAATTTTTACTTTTGGCAAAAATAGCTAGTGATACAAGAATAAACATAGTAGCAAAATTACAGTACTTTTGTAGTCTAACTGCTATCTCCTATTTACTCACTTAGAACACAGAATCTTCCATCTTCTAAACCAATCTAGGTTTAAGTAACAAAAGCAACTTTACTTCAACAAAAAGTAAGATTCCAGTGGAAGAAAAGTAAGACAGAGAACAAAAATTACAGTCATGCACTGATATATTTGAAAGTAAATGTTTTTCCAGAGGTAAAATCCAACCCAGGCCTTTAAAGACAGGCTGCAGAAGTTGTAATAAGCTGTTACCTGCTGTTGGCATTATTAATCATGCTGGTTAGAGGGAACTGATACACATTCCTGAGTTATGGAATTCCTAATGTTTCCACTTCATAAAATGAAGAGCCTATCTGTGAGACCTTTGTACTCTGACAGTATTTCAACTATTACCAAAGATAAGCAACTGAAGTCCTTTAGTCTTTCTTGTCACAAAGAAAGCACCAGTGAGAGCTGAAACAAAGCAACTGCAGCATAACTTTTCACATAAAAAAAAAATAAAATCACTGAACAGCTTTTTGCAAGACTACTTTTTCTAAATCAATTAAAAACCACACTGAATCAGGTTTGTTGGAACAAAACATGTGTGATCAGAGTCCAGGAACAGAACTAACACACCCTCACATAGAGCTGGAACTCCAGGTTCATATCATCAGAACACAACAATGCTGTAGCAATTGACTGCCCATCAACAGCAAGCTGGTAAAAGGAAAAAAAAAAAAGGAGTTCTTGCAAGAATTATTGCAGAGAAAGATTTTTTTACCCTGAGAACAAACATAGCTCTTGTCACACCCTGCTCTGTAAAGCACTTGTATTTGAGAACAGACTCTCACTGTTCTCTGATGGACTGATTTTATCTGATGTAGTTTTGACAAGTTCTGGATGGGTTTGAACACGTAAATAGAAAATACTTGCACTAGCCTGTTCTTCCTCACACTGGAAAAGAATCAAGTTTTACCTTCCAGCTGTAAACAAATACTTCAACAAACACCTTAAGGCGTTTCTCCAACCGATTTCTAAATGTGCATTACACAATCTGAATCATATTATTCTGCTGAAACAGATGGCATGTTTTGACCTCAGGCCTCCCAGAAAGCACTGGTTTACAGGTCTGTTATTATACTGGCCCAGTCTCTATTCACCAACTTATCCATGAAACTCCCTGGTAACGGAAGAACATGTGTTTAAAAGCAGCCCCAGATCTTGATTTCCAGGGCCAGCTCACACACATAATGGAAAAACCCCCTGTGTTCCACGGAAAAGTTTCAGGTATGCACAAACAACTGCATTGCTCAATAAGCAGAGTTAGCATTTTAAGAAGCACTTATTGTAAGAGGCAGAGATAGGAGCAAAGGGTGCTCCCAGACATCTGAGCCAAGGAAACAGCATCCCCAGAGTGAGAGAATGGAAACTCTTCCACTTGGAGCAATTTGTGTCCAAAAACTAGGGCAAGCCTGTTAACAGAGGAGACGAGGGAGAATGAGGAAGACCTGCAGCATCTGCTGTAAATGCATCAAGGGCTCAAAATCATTCATTTATATACAATGCTAAGCAGGAGTACTAATATGCCAGGCTGCATCTCCCCAAACCACCCAATAAGCCACTATTTGGAACAACAACAAAAAAAACCCAAAACCCTAGAAACATCTTTAAAGAAAAGCATTTCAAAACCCATTAAACTGCACTACCACAAACATACTCGAACCATTTTCTTCCACAGGGATTGCTACTAACTCAGGAAGTTCCATTCCAGGAAGATACCATGTACATACAAAATTAAAGACTGTTGTTTCTTCAAATTCAAGTTATTCTCACTTTTGGGACTTTACAAGAAAACCTCTTTGAGTTTGGGGCTTTTTTTTGTTTATCAAGGCAAACTACACCAAATATTGGCCAGTGGAAATTCTTCCCACTAGGGCTGCTGATCAGAACCAGCTCTAGCAGCAGAAGGCACACCAGGGATGAATCACTCAGGGGCATGCTGGTTCCAGGAGTCTTTCACTTTTCACCTGCACATCGGGGTCTGCACCTCTGTGCAGATATAGCATTTGAATATGAATACAAGAACTAATGTTAAACAGCAGTAAAGCTGCCACATACAAGCACGCAACTCACTTCTGCATGACTATCCTGAAGTCTTTTCATTTCTCTTTCAGTTAAAATACCTGGTAACATTCCTGTGCCCTGCCTCCCCTCCTCACTCGAAGTGTCCGAGCTGACTGACAATCCAAAAGGATCTCCGCAATTCTGCCGATGGCCGGGCAGGGTGGGAGGCAGAGCCACGCCCAAGCCCCGCCGTGCTAGAGGGAGGCGCACGGGGCTCCCTGGAGCATCGCGGGGGAGCGCGAAGGCAACGCCCGGGGAGCGCTGCCCCCCCGGCACTGCCCTGCTGGGCTTTCCTGCCGCCCGTGCCAGAGGCTCCGGCAGCCGCGGCCGCACCCTGGGCGAGAAGGGAAGGGAAGCGAAGGGGCCGCTGAGCTGGCGGGCTCGGGGCTCCGCCGTGTCTGCGGGAGCAATTCCAGCCTCGCTCCAACTGAATGAACACCGCCTTCAGCGAGCCTGGCTGGCCGGCACAGCTTCTCTGCAAGTCTCCGCGCCGAAAAGCGAAGTATATGTACCATGGTCAACCCAGCCGAGCCTTTGTGTACCTTAACGACAAGAAGAAATGACTCTCCGGGGAAGTTTGCTGAAGTTTGGGACCGGTTCCTCTTTCCTGAGCACTGCCACACCCAGAGTTGCTGCGGGACCGCACGAAGCTTCCCGAGGGCTGCCTCGCCCACGGCCCCACCGTCCCAACGTGGAACCGAGCACAGAAAAGCAAGAGGCGGGCAGGGCCGGAGGAAGGGGAGCCAGGTGCGGGAGGGGGGCAGCTGCCGCATCCACCAGCCCGCTCCGCATCCACCAGCCCGCTCCGTATCCTGCCCGCGCAGCAGCGGCTCCCGCGGCGCGACCCCCGCCCGCAGCCCGGCCCGGCCCCGCGGCGCTGCCGCCCCCCTGCTCCTGCCGCGCTGCCGCCGAGGGCTCACCTGGCTGGGGTGGGCAGGGTGGCTCCGGCGGCGACTCGGGCGGCTCCTCGGGAGGCTCTGCCAGCGGCTGGGGCCCGCAGCACTCCGGGCGGGGTTTTGTAGGGCCGGGCGGGCCCTTCCCTCCCCGGCTCCCCCCCGGCACAGCGCTGACTCACCCGGCCGCGCCCGACTCCGGCGCAGAACGAGGACGGGGACAGGGACGGGGTGGGCAAGGGTAGGGCAGGAGCAGCCTCTCCCTCCGCACCCGTGCCCTGCCGGACGCCCAGAGAGCTCCTGAGGTTGCGGAGACGCCGGGGGCAGCAGGGGTCGGGGCTCAGCCCTCACCCTCCAGCCCCGCTGCTCCACCGGCCCGCTGGCCGCCCACCTTGCAGATGCGACCCCGTACGCCTCTCCCCAGCCCCTCGCCCCAGCGTTCCTGCTGCAGCAGGTGGTTGTTTGCAGCCCGTGCTTTGAGTTCCTCACAGCAACGCGGCTGTGCTGGGGCTCCCGGGTCAGAACACAGCAGCCGAGTCCCAGGTGCCCAGCACAGGGCCCAGATCCCGAACGCCCCCGCCCCGGAAAGCTCGGCACTCCTTGTCCCGGACTGAGAACTGGGCTCACACACTGCAAACCAAGATCCTACAGTGTGCAGGTGGGGCCCAGCCTGCTTCCTGCAAGCCGTGCTCAGAAAGCCTAAATGACGTCTGGCACAAGCAATAAATGCTAGAAGAATGAGACACAAGCTCTGCTCTGAGGCTGACTGAATCATGCTCAGATAACCCGAACAGGCCTACCACACCCAACAAAAGGACAGTAATCAAAGATTCTCCCAGCCGGAGTAGTGAAAACTCAATTAGAGTCCCAGGTGTTATACTTGTAACAAAAGACAAATACAGTTTAAAAGTGTTGGCAGATCTTCAGTTGGATCACTTGATACGACTTCCACCCCAATAGCATGGACAATTTATATGTCATCCACGTTAAATACTGCAGAAAAAAGCAAGTACTCCTCACCCCCAATATAACTCCCTGTAACTTCAGCGTGGTTTTCTTAATCCTCTGCAGGTGAATGGGTGTACAAAGTTCTTTCAAGAATATGTGGTCACCCACTTGATTTGATTCTGCAGAGATATTTGTCTCTGCTAGTAGAAGTATTTTTTGTAGGCACAGACAGAGATAGCAGACACAGGGTAAAAAAGTTTTAGGCTTAGCCAGGTGCATAAAAACAGCAGTGGCAAAAGTTGACAAACACGAAAGAGACTAGAACACAGACACTAATTGCTGAGATGAAACAAGATCAGCAGTACAAAAAGGGAGAAATATTAGGAAATACTACACTCAACTTCAAACATGGAGGCAATGGAGTGGACACATGAACTGGTCATTCCAAAAGATGAGAATATTAATACACCTTTTCTGGGTAAACAGAAATGACATGAAGGGAAGAGCCACAGGAAAAGGCATATAATGGAGCAGTGTTTTGTCAGAAAATGTCAGTGCCAATATTGCATTAGTTTTGACACATTAGCCTTGTTTGTGGCAAGGCCACTGTGGTTACTTCTGTGTATTAAGGAACCAGTCTTTCAAAATTAATTCCTGGTTATCCCACTTCAACCAGTATCTGTCACTAACAGTTAAATAATTTCCCCCTGCTTTTCAGGTTTCTTAGGAAAAAAAAAATATCACTGGCAACTTGGAAATGTTATTCATGGATCAAAAATACTTACAGTCCAACCATTCTGTTCTGCAGTATTCATTAGAGGCTTTAAACAGGGATATACAGCCAGAGAGCTAATTTGCCTCCTAATGGCTGCATAATCCCTCAGGGGAAAGTTTTTTTAAACTCCCATCTCTTGTCAAACATTCTTAATACAAAAGCTGAAAAGCATAACCACAACACCCTCAGCTAAAGAAAGTGTTTTCAACATATACATTGCATTTTTGTATACAATCTGCTGAGTCACACATTAGAATTGAGGAGGAACATAATAATTCTCTAACCATTTATCTTTCAGTCCTCTACTACAGCCTGTTTCAATGACACTACTACTTCCACTTCCTTAGAAATTTATCTTTTTAACAATTCAGTACTTAAAATATGAAGTAGATCATATACCACCATTAGTTATGGCTAACTACATCTTCATATGAACAGTTTGCAAGAAGTTTTATATCAAGCAAGCTATTATTATAACCAACAGCTTCAGAAATGTCTCTAACACGCAACTCAATCATCAGTTTTTCAAACTCAGAATCACACACTGACCTCTGTGCAAAATGGAGAGGAGCGTCTCTGAACTTATACAAACTTCAGGGACTGCTGAAGTGATTTCAAAAGAAAAAAAGATTGACAATAGAAAAAACCCCAGTATATTCAGAGTCATGAAGATACAAACTTATTCAAACATGTTACAAATTCCCTCGATTGCTCTCTGTATATGTAGGTCAACTGACATCAAAGGCACTCGTCCCAGCTGGGGAATTTAAGTAGTATGAACAGCAGAAAACACAGTCACGCTTTTGGCAGAACAACCAAACCCTAATAACAAAGCCATTGATCCTGCCCATGGAAATATGATATATTCTTCATACCTTCAAGGAAAATGTCTGCAAAACCAGCGATTTGGAAGGCAGCAGTCAGAGTGAGCAAACAGGAAAGCCTTCTGTTATCTGCCAAACAGGGAAAGGGAATTAATTAATGGCAAAATAGCAGCCAAGTGTATCACTTTTTAAAGTAAGACCTAAGCCTGTATGTCATACAGGACGTTTCTGAGGATTTATCCAGAACTCGGAGGGTTTGTATAGCACCTGTTCCAAGGGGTTCTGGTCCATGACCACTGCTCCTGAGCACTACTGTCAGCTTTAGGCTGGATAAAGGGCTGAGACAAGGACTGCACTTACTGCAAACCCAGTGTCTCTCTGTGTCTGCCTCACAGGTATTTACTGGAAGAAACAGGCTTCAGATAGTAAGTAAGGCAGTGCCAAGAAAGGTTTTCAATTTCATTGTTTGGCCCCTGCACTCCCTTAAAATATCTGCATAGAAGGTGATATTTTAAAAAAAAATTGCCAGCAACTCGTTCAGCTGCAATTCCCTGTTTGGGACCTGGCTTCCTGCATGCTGACCACAGCAATCCAAGAGAGCACACTTTGCTTGGCTGGGGCTGCACAGAGTCCTGTGGATGGAAAAACAAATATAATTGTGCCAACTTCCCATTCTTCCTTCTGACTGTTCTCTGTGATTGAACTTCAGCCTGTAGTCTGTGGACATGCTGCAAATCCATTTCTTCCATCCTCTCAGTGACATTACCATTGCCAACTCTACCATTCTTTTGTTATTGCTTAATACTGTTTGATACTAATTTTATCTTTTTTTCATCCCTCTTTCAATTCAATATACCATTTTCTTCTACCTCACCAACGTGACTTTTTCCTGTCATTATCTTCTTATCATATTACTGAAGGCTTGATGTGCTTAACTTGAATATTCAGTTTAAGTTCCCCTCTGATTCAACTTTATCTTTGCAGTAACATCCTTGCATATTGGGTCACTCCAGCTGATTTTTCCCTCATTTCTATTTTGCTTCTCCATCTCACAGATCTTGCTCACCTCTAGGTGCTGTCTACAAACAATCAACATGGCATTAACACTGGAGGTATGAGAGACACAATTCTGTCAATATGTATTGCCTACTTAAACCTATTGCTTCATTTAAAAGAGAAAGAGAGGGGAGGGAACAGGAGAAAGGACTTTCTGGTCTAGGTGTGACTGAGCCTCTATCTAGTGTTGCTCCCTGATTGTGTTGCAAGAGGATAATATAAATTCCATTCTGATAAGCATATGGATCAGGCAGACCTGTGGGTGTTGTTTTTGCATCTTGATGATTTGTGTCTAATTTGGGAACTGCCATGATACAAATACACACTGATTTGTTATTACCTCTCACGGTAATTCCAGGTAACAAAGACAGTTAAGTATAACTTAGAAGTTGTGCTAGTTGTGTTCCCAGAGTAACAACTTGGGAAGTTATGATGTCTATGGCTACAGATGAAAGAAGGAAGGACTCTTGCTTAGCACAGGAGTATTACACTGTATTAGTAAAACTCTATCTGAAAAGGTCGTTTTCCTTGGGAGAAGGGGAGTTGTGTTCTGGGTTGTTTGGCTTTTTGGAGGGAGGGTGGAGGGAGATTAAATATTACGGAATTGTAAGCCCACATTTTGGAAAAACAGACTGAATACCAGAATACCAATGCCAACTTTTATCTAACACAATATCAGAGAACCAGACATCTTGTTAGGTGCTCCACCTAACAACCTAAGCCCTTGGATCAATTCTATTCTGTGCACCCTCATTCTTACACCACATGCACATTCCTGCACAAATGTTATTCTCCACTCAGAATTTAATTTACTTGAAATAATCCCTTTTAAAAAGCAAGACTTAATCTCTGGAATGATCTTCTATGTTGGCCAGATCTCTAGTATTTTGTTATGTGTGTGTTCTACAAATGAAGCATTATAATAGGTAAGGTGGCATTGCTGGCTCAGTCTGGGAACAGAGTGAATGTAAGCATAAGCAGTGTGCTTATGAACAGATCATGCAGGTTAAACACTGGCTCCCTGGGCTGCCTGCTGTGGTTTGCTGTATGATCTTAGACTGTTACCTTCTGACTGATCAGGCTCCATCTTTCTACTGTTAACTCTTCAGAGCAAAGTTTAAGCATTGCATCTGCTAAAGAAAATGGTAAACAACATGAATTACTTCATCAAGATACAAAAATAAATTAGACTCATCAAACTGTTTCAGGTTATCTTCATCTGTTTCACACAAAGTCTATGTTACCAGAAAGGTGATGTAACCTTGTTTAAGGGATGTATTTTAGCAATGGCTGTGATTGACAAAGACATGACGTGTTTGACATGCCCTGAAGTTACTTCCCATGCAGAATCTCCAAGTAACTCACACATAAGAGCCGGACAGTAAATGCTCCTCAGAGCTAGTAAAACATCTACCTATCCACCAGATGGCTGCATCTTGAAGGTGATGTTTAAAAGCTTCCTTTCATACTGTTTCATCACTGGATTTGCCTTCAGCTACTTCTCAACTCTATATATGCGAAATAATTGTCTGCTGTTCAGTACCTGTCTCCTGCCACCTTCAAGAATATTTGACTACAACCTTAGCTTGAAGTCTAACTTATGGTCAACTGTTTTCTTAGTTTGAACTCTATCTTATTTTGAAAGATTTTCTTCCTCACCAGTGTAAATAAGACCGTCATCCTCATTCTTCTATCTTTCAATCTCAGTGGATCCTTTGACCCCAAGCCTATTGGCACAAGGAGTTTGCCTCAACAAAAAACCAGATGCTTGAGTGACTCTGGATCCCAAATCAAGACAAGGGAGTAATGAAACAAAATACTAGGTAAGATTATAGTTATGGTCAGAAACTCCTTTGGATACCCACAAAAGCTAATAACAAGCAAGACTGTCTTGGGACACACACACAGCCTAAATAGTGTCTCTATCACTTGGCAAAGCTCATGAAGTTTAGGTCACTGTGGTGCAATCCATTGCACTGGCTATCCACTGTTCAAGGCAAACAACAAGGAATCACCTGTGCTCTGTCAAGATGCTCAGAAGGAAGCAAACCCCTTTATTACTCCCACCTAGCTGACACAGCTAACATAGGCCACCAACTTCAAATGTGCTGTAGGCTTTTCCTCCTGACTCAGTCCAGGCTACTGCACCTTCTTTCCTTCTGTTTGGCATGAGAACTAGAGTAAGCCAGAGAGGTTTGCACATTAAGTGACACAGAGATCCAGCCAGGAATATGCATAATGAACAAATGTAAACCGGCACCTCAGATAACAAGTGTAGCAAAACCTAGAAAAGTAACTCCTATGTATTTCTCATGAGTATTACTTGTATCTGTAGCTCAAGTCCATTTCTAACCTCAACTGTGAATCACTAGCAGTTTGGCTTTGCAGTGTGCCTCATAGCTGTAATCATCTAGTGACTAGGAGAGGTCTCCTAGATACACACAAACACAGAAATGAAACACTTGCCAAACCCCTTGTACTGGTATTGGAGGCTTGAATAAATTCCAGTCTTTACATTGAATGAAAGAGTGGCAGGATACAGAAACAGTCACTATGTGTGTAACCACGTTTCAGTGCATTTCCGCAGTCCCTGGGGACTTCCTGATGCCTGCTTGCCTTTTCACGCAAAGATCACACAGTCTGAGGCAAAACCTGGACTGGAAAGCCTTGTCAGATAATAAAGTTTACTTTCTGTTCTCAGATTACCCTCAACCACAGTTTAATGTACTTTGGGTTGCAGAGCTGCAGTTCCATCTGGATCCAGGTATCATGCTGTCTTTGGTCCTAGAACTAATCCTTTAACTGGCTAAAAAGATAAAATCTCAAAACCAAACCCACTATGCTGAGTTCAGCTTTCTCAGTACTATCAGCACAATGCTGCTGGTATAAATAGGCTACCAGTATACATTAAGAGGAGATTTTGAACCCATTTAGATATCACAGTGCTTAAAACTATCACAGCTGCCAGCTCTAAATAATGTTCCCCAGACAGCCACCACACTGGAAAACTGTAGAAAATATTACCAGTGCACGTAGGAGCCCCCTGACATCATCCAGAACAGAGAAGCATGAATAATCACTGCAGAGTTTTTGGCCTGTCTTGCCAAGGGACAGAAACAGCTACAAAAGATGGAAGCTGCCAAAAGTCCTCAGGGAATTTTTTCCTAGGAATAGTGTTAAAAGCTTTAAGTCTGTTCTGCTTCATTGTTTCCCATCATTATGTGCTCTTTCCACTTTAGTGACTCATAACACAAACAGTCCCATGGTTTGGATTAGTCTTCTGGCCTCTGCCAAAGTACTGGGGAGGTTGTCACACCTTAAACATGTACCTAAGAATCCTGGGGAATAATTCTGAAAGGTTCAAGGAATCTAGTTAAGCACTGCCTAAACTTACTCTAAAAATGCTTCCACACCAGGCTCCTACAGCAAATCCACAGGCTGCTAACTACACACTGCAAAAATGATCTCCTTGTTGTTTAACATTATGCCACCTGTGAAATGACCCAGGAAAATTAATTTTAACATCACTTACAGTGAGAAGTTCATTGAGAGAAATCAACATACAATTTCTGCCACAATCTGGAACACAGCTGGAAATTTTGAAATAAAATCAATGATTCTGTGAAATAGCAAGAAAGGGATTTTTTGGTGGCTAGTTTTCAAAACATATCAACTTCGTTTTAGTACAAAACAACATAAACCACAAGATTTTGACAAAATTCTTGCATGATCTGAACTTCATTACCTAAATTAGGATCAGCTGAGGTACTAGCTGGGAATGAATGATGCCTTGCAAGACAAAGGAATGCCACAGATCCATAATTACACAGTACTGTCTACAGTGATGTTTTTGTTGCTCTTTCAAGTGGCATCTCACAGCTTTAGAGAAAAATTAAGGTTAGGAAAGTTGACTTCAAAAAGATGTTGACTGAGTGGCTGCTACCAAGAGATTAATTTCTGCCAGGCAGACTAAGACTTGTTTTCCCAGGTCAGAAGCACAGGTCTGAATTGTAAAACAAGAGATCTCTTCCTCTAATGAGTAAGAAAAGGTATAATAAAAGCCTATTGTTTTAGCATGGAGTACACATAATACTTAACATTTTCTCATTTGACTGCAGATAAGCCTTCAGTAAAGACTTCTACTGGAGCTGGATATCTTTCAGTGCTGTGTCCTACACATCAGTAGCCAGTGCTCACATTAGGGACAGGTGAGGGGACAGAACTAAAGGCAGCAGTGCCAACACAATTACAGATAATTTTCAAGCAACTTCTCAACACTAAGGTTTATTTTTCTAATGCTACTACCCCCGAGGAAGTTATTAATACAAGAATAAGCAGCCATCAGTGTGTATAGAATAACTGAGCTCAGCAGACGAAGGAGCCCAGCTGGCTGACCAACAAAGACCCAGCCAGCAACCATCCATGGACCAAAGAAAGCCTTTGGGAAGGTTTTACCAGTACAAAGAAATGCGTACAACACTTTATCTTCTCAGTTTGTCTGTCTGGGGTGGTAGAAAACCTGTAAATGGAAGACAATGTATTTTTTTGATAACTAGGATGTCTTGTGAATTATCTTCCCTGAAGAGGGCAGGAGACAAACTTACATATTGATGTATAGACACACAAATTTTCTGCTTGTTATTTAAACAACCAAAGAGGCTGGTGGCAGGTCTACTGACCCACAAGATGCTTGTTCTCCAGAGATATCAACAGTCAGTACAAAATTCTCTCCAGGTTTCCCAACCTCCATGTGCTGCTTTCTGCACTAAAACCAGTCACTCTACTCAATCTCACTGTGCATTCTGCTTAGGTTACTTGCAAACAAGGTGAAGAATTTCAACTTTCATGCGAGTACTTGTTAATTTACAAATGGCTACAAAAGCTGTTGAAAGGAGCATGTGCAGTTTTGCAGTAACTATACCTCCTTTTTATTTCATTACTTCTGATATAAACAAAGAATATCCAGAGAGCTGCACAAGGTTACTGTCCTCCTGTCAGTCAAGGGAACAGAACTGCAGTTAACTGCAAGCTTCTGAAATAAATAGGTTTTGACTGCTGAGGTAGCTTTTAACTACAAGTCCTGCTCATGGGCTTCTGACAGCTTTTTCCTTCCCTCTTTTTTTAAGCTCAAATTTAATCCAATCATTAAAATATTTGTTGAAGTGCTCTGTCTGCTTGGCAGCATAGCCCACACGACACAGTGATGGATTACTTATTTCAGCACAAACTTTTTTTGCATTCCTCCTGGTTTTTGTTGTGAATTGTTTGTGCAAAAATTTGGTAGGTGGAGCTTTTGAATCAATTGCAGCAGACCTGGCACAGGGTGGCACTCATGCTGTTCACTCAAACATGGGATAAACAAATGTTAAAGATAAAAATCATGAACAAACATGAGTTTTCAACCTTTTCAAGGTTTCATCATTATTCCACATTTTGTTTTCAGTGATGACATTAAATTCTAAACAAGTATTCTCATTTTATTTATAGATGTTTTAAAATAGTTTTTTAAAAATACATCATAAGCATTGACCTCAGCATGAATTTGACTACACTGATTCTTAACATGGGCATTTCTAAATTTATTTTCAGGAAATCCCCATATTGTTCTCTCTATGCCAAGGTATATCAGAAGAAGCAAGAGAACTTTGGTAAGAAAGGCTATGCTGCAAAATTCCTTACAAATCATAGCAGAATGTACTGCAGCAGCTGCTGGGGCAGCAGCATACCTTAGGGAGAAGAGAGTAGAAGCCACAGCAAGACTTTCTGTTGGATCTGTTTGGGAAAACAGTTGAACTCTCAGGTACACACATCAGGGAATCAATCTAGAAACATAAATTCCAGCTGAGAATATATGCTGCCAGCAACTGATTCTGTTCCCAGATGTACAGAATTTGACACTTTTTTGTTCAAGGTCTGAAAAAGCACTAGAATGGTCAATACCTTTCTTTTTCACAGTTGATCACCTAAAAGTACTTGCATATGAACCTACATATAAACTCTGGAAGTCTATTTTGAGATCACAAAAAGTCTTTACAAGGAAACGCCCACAGTTTCTGTGTTTGTACAGATGATTATTTTAATTCTTGAGTATTTTATACTCAGAGTATTTTATACTCTGAGGGTATTTTAACTCTGTGAGCTCTCCAGGAACACCTTTAGTACATGTAGAATAGATGGAAAAGAATCATTTGGTATTACTTTATAGTTTTTGATGCTGTTTTGTGGAGAAATTCATGAGCTCCTTTTCTACCTAAACATCCAAATCTAACTATTCCCATGGCGCTCACACAGTGCAGTGCTAGCAACGGACTGACTGCATTTAGATAATGTTATCAGCATTAGAGTATTGCAAAGTCTCATGGTTTTTATTTCTCTGAAGGCATTAGCTTCTAATGCAAGAAGTCAGGACTGTGTGGACAAGGTAGTGGTGGGGAGTGGATAGGGAATCTATAGATGTCACTTCAAAGTAAAATTTCAAAAATACAACTTCAGTTACATGTCCTTGAGTATCAAAAGGCTTGAAACACTCGGAAGTATTTCAAGGTTTATTGAAACCTACAAGTATTTTAAAATTCTAGATTACCTTTGTTCAAAGGATCCTGATGATACCTGCCACGGTAGAGCTTGCTCTTTTCTTTCTTCCCAAATTGTATTTCACTTGGCAGTACAAGAGAAATGAGAGGCTTGTGGTACGTGCTTGTTCTTGAGGCATAGGCAGGTAAGGTGACATTCCTGGCCACTCATGCTGCCACACAATGGAGGAATCTCATGCACAGGTGAAAAACTGTTGAGCAAAGTACCTCTGAATAAGTTTCAGTGAAACTGAAATCTATTCATGCATGTTTTGGAACAGCTGGTTCTGCACTGCAGTGAGAGCTACCCCACCAAGCTGAAGGAAGCAAAGAGGCCGATTAGATTTTATAGCGTTTGTCAACAGTAACAGTAATCCTTTTCCTTCTGGCTCCTCTCAAAAAGGACATTGCCCATTTCAAAAAATAAATAAATACTTCTCCTCTATTAGGGCTATCAAAAATAGGAAATGTACACTTTAAAAACATGCTGTGAATATTCACAAGGATGTGGCTGCTGTATTTAATTTCAAGAATCAGAGAAGATGTCACTGGGGTCTGTAATATCCCCTCCTTTCCCCACATAGTTACTGCTATTTCATGGTTTTTTAATACTGAGTTTAAAGTGACACTGTTCTTCTAATATTTATTGCAATATTTTAATCACAAACAATAACAAGACTGTTTTCTCTACTACCTCTACTGTTGCATGTCAGATAAAGCTGCCATGCTGTCTTGGGGAAGAATGGGACTTCCTGGCCTTTTCTTTTTTTCACTCACTGTTAGGCAGAAGTGAGAAGCATCAATACTGAGAAATGCCCTGAAGGCTGCACTAGCACTGCTATTATTTAATAATCATTACATTAAATTATTCTAGGATTTAAAAATTGGCAGTATATTTTAGTTCCATAAAAACAACAAAAAATCCCTCAACAAGGTATATCACCATGTCTCCTCAGTCCTGCAGCAAGATGGGGACTAGCTCACCTTATAGCCATGAGTAAGAGCAGCCTGAGATGATCTACAGACCTTCATAAGGCTCAGAATGGCTTGAACCAGCTTTCTGCAAGTGACAATCTTCCATCTACACTAAGTAGGGCATAATTCAAATGCTTTATGTTTAAACAGACTGTCACCTGGCCATCACGGGTATTTTCTGGCATTGAGAAGAAAATTTAGTAACACAGCACTCTGTTTTTGAAAACATTTTAGTGCAATGATTTGGACATACAGGAACAGAATTTGAACTTGCAAACAAAGTTTAAGAATCCCTGTAGAAAAATACACTTTAAGAGCAAGTAAAAAAAAAGGTGAATATATTTTTAGTACAGAAAAATGTAACAGACCAATGTTAAATGCAATGACAGTGTTTCTGGGAAGGACTGTACCCACACTATAGGAAAGGACATATTTTATTAGGAAAGAAAGAAAGAGCTCAGCTATATAACTTCTCAGAGAAGCATCTGAGAAAGCTACACATGTAGACTTCAACAGGGGCAGAGACTGAAAATGTGCAACTTCTACCAGTAGAACTAGAAGCAAGCTTCAATGCAAGTCAGAACTACACATTACGAAAGATCTGATTTTCATACTCTTTTGGAAATGGGCTGCTATTTAAAACAGAGGGCAAACAAATCAGAAGCAAAAGAAATACCTCTTAAAATGGCTCAATAACTGCTACTGAACTTCACACCATAGAGGTGGGCAGAGACCCTTGCTCTTGGCATCTTCCACCATCCAGAATGGATGACTGGTCACTTGGTCCCAGTTTTCTGTGCTTGCAGCTGCTAGGCTACATTAGAAAATGAGAAAAAATGCAGCAAATCTTTCCTAAAATATTTTACATAGACAGCTTCTATTGTATTCCTAAAAGTGTTTGCAGTCAGACAGAAAAGGTGAAGAGATTTAGCCAACCACATATGAGAATGGAAGCAGTTTATCAGTGCGTAGTGCAAATGATATTTAAAAAGTCTTATTAAAATGGGAATTAAAAAGAAGTCATATTTCACATCCAGTAACCCATTCACACTAACATAAAGAACTGATAAAGTTCCATGGTTTTGCACACAGGCCAACCAGTCACCTAAAATGCAAGGTCAGAATGTCTCCTCCAATACTCCAAAACTAACTTCAAACTGTCTGAACATGATCCAAAGCCATCAAATTCATGTCCTAACAAGCACCAGGAAATGGGGAGAACCAGACATGCATCAGTGATCTCACACAGCATGGAAAACCTCTTCTCAGAGGCTTTCCTCCACTTGTGGTGGTTTGCAGCTCAAAGCTGAACCAGGTGAGCTGGTCATGGACACAGCCTCTCCGGATCTGGCACTACTCAGTATTTTTAGGCCAGCTGGATAATGTGACAGAACCAATTTTCCCTGATTTTGCAGATGACACCAAATAGGTGGAAGAGGGAGGGAGGGCACAGATGAGCCACTTTTCAGAGAGACTTGGACAGCCTGCCTGACCAGGCCAACAAGAAGAGATGAAGTCCTGCACCCACGATGCAACAATGCCAAGCAGCAGCAGCACAGGCTGCTCCACTGCAGTCTACAATTAGTACACTATAGTTAGTAATATACTAGTGTAATGTAGTAGGCATAGAGACAGATGAACAAAGAGATCATACATTTCTACCTCATGAAACTGCATTGGGAAACCAAATTCCATACAAGTCTGGCAAAAAGTTTTATATATACAAAATGAAAACTGCCTTGAGTCCCCAAGACAGAGTCAGTTATCTGGGAAGAATGACTCACAACTAAAGTATTCCTATTATGAGTAGTCACTAAGGGCATTTAGGATTTTGAATTAGAACTATTTGTAAATTGCAAACACAAGTTCAGCTTGTCAATAGCTTAATACTGCAGATAAAACAAGCAGGGGTCCAAAAAAAAAATAAACTGAATAAATGAATAAATATATCTAACAGTTGGAAAAAAGCCACATCAGAAAATGCTTTGTATTTCACAAAGAACTCTTTAATATACATTCATTATTGAAGTTTAATTTAAAAAAAAATCTCTACCATCAGGATTTTTTAGCAGGTATATGCCAGTAAATTATTTTTACTTTTACATGCATGACATTAAAACATGTCCTATCAAGTGCCAGTGAGCAGCAGAATGCTTGATCAGATGTGTGTACTTGGTAACTTCCTCATTCCAAACAAAAGATTTGGAAGAACACCTTTAAGACCTCTGCTTTTTGTGACAGTTTAAACACGCAAAAATGCAGCTCTCCTGTTATTGTTTTACCTGTTTAGTTGTACTTGTAAATTTCCAGTGCAAATTTAATCAAATAAACACAGCTTTTGTCCTTCATTTGTTACACCGTTCTAAAAAGAATGTATTTTTGTTAGCTATTTAAAAGCCAGTAGATGCCACAAGTCAAGAAAGCTGAATAATTAAAACCAAGTTGTTCCCTTATACAAAATGCACAAAGTAAAACATATCGAAAAAATGTGAGAACCAAAATCTGTAGTGAGTCTGGAAGAACTGGGAAAGCTGAAAAGCTATTTTTCTCATTACATGGTATTAGAGGTTGTTATTAGTCACTGCTTCACTCCTCAAGATGCAGTTTTTCTATAAAAATCACCAGACCAACAGAAGACACTCTGTTCCCCATAACCAGCCAAGTGACTGCAGCCACATCTTTTTTTTATCTAACTGATTTTGAGATTTTCACTTGAAACATGTCCCCTGAGGTACCAAAGGGTTAAAGGTTTAGAGAATGCTTCAGCTATTGGAGCCATTTCCCTGGCCAGCTTGTTCTGCCTCCTCTGAAGCTATGAGAAACCCCAGATTTCTTGTGTCCCCTTGTTCTTCTCCAGGCTTATTCCTACTTCAGTTGCATTTTGTTGAATTTAGTTTTCCACTTTTTCTTCACTTTTCCTTGCTTGCAGAAATTCTTCCTCAGCTTCTTTGGAGCCACACCTTCATTTCTAACAGGCTTAGCTGGCTTGCCACTTGTTTCCATAGCTACTGGCTTTCCTTCATGGGGTGTGTCTGATTGTCCTTTCACCCCAGCCATCTACACACATATGGGGAGAGAATTTAAAAAAAAAATACATTCAGAAAACCAAACCTGAATTAACAGAATTAATAATCTTCAATCTGTATTGAGCACAAACATACACGACTACTTTCAGACAACTGCCTTCTAACTTGTGTCATTTCAACCAGACCCACAGGGCACATCTGGACTGGCAGAGCTGGTCTTCAGTCACCAGGAAGAAGTGACCAATCCTGCCTCTCCCCTGCCTACATGCCTGGATTTCCTTCTGGCAGAAACCAAAGTGCACAATGTAATTAGGGATGGATGCATGACAATTTTTTCCTCATATGAAGTCAGGCTGTGGCTAAAACATGCAGCTCAACCTACAAACAATCTCACAGTGCACAAAGCTGGGCACAGTTAGTACACGGCTTTTACACAAATGACTAAGTCTCTCCTGAAGAAAAATAATGCTTGAAAATTTTCTTACTTTTACAGGGCCATACTACCTTAAAAATAATAGAGGTGAGAGCAGGATCTTTGGGAAATTTCCAAAGCATGATAGGCATCACTTATTCACCAACATAAATTACAAAGCAGGATGGGATTCCAAAGAATTTCTGACCCCCAAAGATGACAGATAAACTATATCAGCTGCACCCCAAGGGACTGAAATAGGTTATTCCTAAAGTGTTAATCTGCTTTTCCATCAAGTGAGATACTGACCTTCTGCTTCCACCCCTCTCGGGGTGCAGGTGGAAAGGTGCATGGAACTCTTCCATTACTTATGTGGCAGGGCAAAGGGAGGCTGGGATCTAGTGGAACCCATGGGACTGAGAGAGTGGCAGGTACAGCTGGCAGATCACTGTGAGCTTTGTGCAAATTATAAGATGATCTGCTCTTGTCAAGAGAACTCTTGTAAATTGCAACTGATGAATCTCCTGCAGCGTGAGTCAATAAATAAGAGCCCTCCTCCAAACTAAAATGAGAAAAGTTCAAAATGAAAAATATTATTTGTTTTTTGAAGTTTTTTTGTCTGATCAGGATATTTAATATGTTCTTAATGCAAAAGCAGAACATCTTTAGATGTTTAGTCCTTTTAGATGTTTTATAAAAAGACTTTGCACAAGAAAGCATTAATTAAACTGTATTGATAAATACATACTAATTAATGTGTTCATAATGTATTCATAATGTACTAATTTATCAACAATGTACAGACTGTCATCATATTCAACTAAACATGTAAGCATACACTGAAAACCATCCACGTTGGGCAAACTGTAATTGCTTAACCAGCATCTTGCAAAGAATAATGCCCATGTGGACACAAAGAACAGATGAGCTTTCAACACACAGGGGATTAAACAGGTTTTCAGGAAGTTGAAGGTCAATTAACTGCCCATATCAAAAATCTTAGTCAAAAATCATGAACTTACAGAAATTATAAAGAGCAGGAAAACCCCTCTGCAATCTGAATGAAAAGGCTTCACAATCAGTACAAGAAGCATGCATCACAAAAAAAAATTAAGACACTTGCAACTTGAAAGCCTTGAAGTAGCTATGTAAAGAAGTAGGAGAAAGGTTGCAATGTTGCAGAGAAAGACAGGCTGCTGTAAGTCAAGGTAAACAGAAGTGAACAGTGTTATTTCTACAATTCAAGCAGTAAGACCAACAAAATCCAAATGTCCTAACTCTGTGTCAGCCCATATACATAATATTACACCTCACTCCTTCAACTGTTTACTCAGCCCCTAACAGTTCAGTTTCCCCTCTTGAAAAACTGGTTCAAAACCCTCGAGTTCTTATTCTATTGCATCATTTATGCAAACCTTGTAGTACCAAGCATATTTTACACAGTACTACTATGATAGACCTAAGAGAACTTGTCAAATAGGAATTTCTTAATGTATACAAAGAAATAAAAATCAGAGTAGACAAACATTCTACAAAAGAAACAAGATGAGCTGGGCAATGTGGCAAACAAATACAATGAACAAAAATTGAGAACTTACTCAGACACCTTCTTCAAAACATGATGAAGTATATTTAATGAATTTGCAGGTCTGTGAAAGAAAAAAATAGAAACAGTAGTAACTTGCAAGGCTTGTTAGGGTTTGTAATTCATAGCTAAAAAAAATACAAATACTCACTTAATCAATCCAAGTTTTTCTCTTAACGTTTCTGGAGAAATCTTTTCTAGCATAATAAGCTTTGATGTAAAAGCATCAATATGTCCTGAAAAAACAAATTCAATTAATACACTAAAAATAAAACCAAACAAATGTAAGAGCATAATTTGCAGACCTAATGCCTTTTTAAAAGGATAAAAACTTCGTTCTTTTGGCATAGAAGAGTGAGAAGTATTTATCAATGTTGCACCATAACAGAGAGTAAAACATGCAGCTGCTTTAAGTACAGACATCTGTGCCTTGACTGTCTTTCTAAAGCAGGAGGTGCCTGACTCCAGCAAACCTTACACCGTGGGTGCTGTGTGGGATACACAACCTTGTCTTGCCATGGCCTTCATCTCACCAGTTAGTTTCTATCTTCACAAGTTTATTTGACCTTTATCACTTTGCTTCCTCACTGGACAGATCCCAAAGGCTGATCTTTAACAACAAATTTACTTTTGTGTTGAATATACTTGCTTTTCTATTCTGATCTATTGCATGACTTTCTGGGGATGCTGACCTTTGTCTTTTAATTTTTTCCCCCCTTCCTCACCTGAGAAATTACAATTTACAACTCAGACCTTAATCACGGCAAGTTGTGAAAAACTATTTGTCTTTGACACAGTGAGAAGTAGCAATTTAAAGCTCTCCTCACCACATTTTTAACATAAAGGCTGCCAAGGACAGTTTAGCTCACATTTCACTTGATGAGCAATAAGGATCACCAGCATAGCTTGGACATGGATTTGACAACTGCACCTTGCCTTCTGGTTCTTTCTTATGCTGAGGTTTTCCCAGAAATCTTTTCTGTTTCCCACAAGGAGGATGAGGAAAAGGCAGCATAATAAAATACAGTCTATTCAGTGGAATTTACTGTCTTACTACAAATCTGCTCTCTTAGGAAGTGTAAATGCTTCAATTGCACAGTTAAAACTGCTAAATCAAAGCATTTCACATTCCAAGCTATTCATTACTAAGTTTATGTGTTTATAAGAAGACTAAGTAATAACTCTCACTTTAACAAATTAAAAAGATGCACCAGGACAACTGATTTCTTTTAAACACTGTGCATTTGTTACTTTTTTTTAATATCAGTATTTCGTGCAAGACTAAGCAGCTAAATTTCATGTTCTACATTGATGACTACAAAAAGAGACTTGAAGTCATTGTTAAAAATATAATTTAAAAAAAAAAAGTGAGTTCTGAATTCCTCACCAGCCTCTCCTCAAATCAGACTTCTCAAGTTCTAAAGATACTGACAATGTAACTGGGAAAAAAAATTATAATTACAAAATATCTATGAACTACTTCCACCTAGTTTATGTAACTATATCTTATATTCAAGAAGTGACTGATTGAAAATACCTGTCACGTAGTAAGTACACTAAGTATTTTTTTCTAACCCATTCCTCAAATGTTAAAGGCCAATATTATTCCATTTATGTGAAGGCAAACGGTTCTTGGAGAAAGTTTTGCTTAGGCACTTAATGCAAATAAGTGAATAATGGCCAGGGTAAAATGCTCCCATTAATCAGCAAAGCTTATCACAACTTTATTTACTGCTTAGATGAAGTACAAGTGCCTTATTTGGGAAGCTTGTCACAAAGATTACTGCCTTTGTAGATGCAGGATTTCCTATCTGAGTAGCAAGGGGACTTAACAACCCAGCCACGTGCTTTGCTGGCAAGAGGAAGACAGCGCTCTTTGTTTGATGATAGTATCTCTGCTTTTTGAGAACATCCTAAATAAAAACTTCAATTTCATCTCCCTCCCTGCAGCTCCTACAAGGAGGCCATGGCTACACATCTGATTTCTTCCTCAACCCCTGAGGAAGTGGCGCCGCTGAGTCATAGCAGAGCTGAGATCCCTCTGTCACACAGCAGCGCTGGACAATTAGAGGGTATAAACCAAGGTCCAAAGAACTTTTCATCCATACTTACTGGGCAATACAAGAGATGGATGAGACAGCGAATTAAGCTTTTTCAACAGCCAAAACATCTATGCTGCTACACGCTTAAAACTTAAAGGCTTAACTGTCTGATCAAGAATGCAAGTTGTAGGCACTGTGTTAGAAAGATCATAGTTTTCAAACCATGTTGTTTCTTCCACACTCATACTTCTGAGGTAAATTTAAAAAGAGCAGTAAGTTTATTGCTTTATGAAATGTTTGATTTAAAACTCTTTCATTATAGAACACAGCATTTCACTTAAAATAATTCAAATTACAGTATGATTTCACAGAAAAGCTCTCTGCCTTTCTCCTTACACTAAACAGATCAGTGCAGCAGTCTTACTATCAGGTATCAGACTAGTGACAGAGAATGAGAGATTCACCCCACTTTAAGCTGTCCATAGCACGAGGATATTATCACCCTCAGAGACCTGTCCCTGGAGATTCAGGACAAAGCTCTCTGCTGCAAAGAGCCCTCTGAGTAAATCCGGACACTTGCAACACTGCTTTTTTCACAGCTCCCTTAGGAATACCAACTGAAACGCAAAGTTTCACAGCTACCTTGCAATATACCAAGAGCAGAAGACTCCCCAAGCAGAATATGGTAACAGTTTCCTATTAAAAACTGTGGTAGATGCTCTTTCATACAGTACATACTTACCTACACTTTTTTTTTACCTACCCCTGTAAGAAACTGCCTCACAGGCCAGGAGTACCCATTTACTGTATAGGACAGTGACAACCCACAGAATCCTGTGCCTCCTCAGAGCCCACAAAAGGAGAACTCCTGTGCACCCCAGGGCTCGCTTCTGGAAAGAGTGTATCCAGGAAGGGACAAACAAACACGACTGGAATAACCAGTGCTTCTCAATTCTAAGGACACTTTATCCCAAGAAGCATGGGAACAGAGATATGCTGGAGGCCAGGCCAGTGCAGCCCGCCAGCCCAGGGCACTGCCCATTCCACAGGCAGCAGTACCTACAGGAGACACACCGAGGAAAGCTGTGCTGGAAGGGGAGGGCTCTGTGGCTCTTCATCTGCTACAATGCCTGCACGCCCAGCCTGCTTTCTCCTACATTCCCAAGAGCCTCCATAAAAAGGGGTGGTGGCTGGATGAGCTGGCTGCAAACTCCTGTGCAAGCCATTCCTTCAGCATCCTGTAACTGATGGGAGATTAGATAGACACTCACTCCTCCACTTGGTGTACTTAGCAGACATCAGCCCTCTCTCCACAGTTCACTGTTTCCTCACACTGCTGACACTGGAAATGTTAACAAAAGCTTTGATAACATGTCCTACAGGAAGCCCAACTGCACTGCAGCTCAGTATGCTGGATATATCCTGTATAAACACCCAGAATGCACTCAGGATAGTGGTCTGCTTGTTAGAGAGAAGAAATGCCTCTGTATTGTACATTAAGATACAAATAGAGAACTCTGTAATTAGCTCTTCATAAGCATTTCTTTTTTTAATGGAATGGAAAAACCACATCAAAAACCGCTTTTAAAGTTTAAAATTGGAAACGTAACTCCCATTGAATAGAGAGAGCAGACTAAGATGCAAATCAGCAAACACATTGGATTTCACATAATCCTAATAATTCTATGGTAGCTTGCATAGTTTGTATGTAAAAAGTGGAAAACAAAAGGTCGTATTTCCAAAATAGCGTTCTGATGTGAGCCAACAACAGCAAAAGTGTAATTTGGTGCACAAGTGGAAAGGTTAGGCAACCACAGACCACAGCTGCTGCCATAACAACCCTAAAACCCAGATTTGTTTCTACAGAAAAGCAGGCAGCCCCCACTGCAGAACATTCACTCACTGTACAAACAGGATTGCTTTCATTGAGTAGCATGTGCCAAGCATATTCTAAATATCAATTAACCACTTTGTTGCAAATTTTCCCTTTTAAAATCTTATTAATTACAAGGTAATTGGTATCAGAAAGCTCTCCATATATTAAAATGGTTGTTAAAATAATCTGGTCACATTCTTTGCATGTATAATTTTAATTTCTCTACACAACATGTATCTCAACAGACATAAAAAACTTTCCTGACGTTTTAAAATGTCGTTGTACAGCATCTTCTATGGACAGGGATACTATTTATCTAAACCCAAAGTTGGGATATCTTCATCCAGCACCCAACAGAAATTTTAGACAAAGAACTTACTGAAGATAAACATGAAGAAACAAAATTAGAAAGTTAAAATAAGAAATGATATATGGAATATACCTTTAATAAATATGTATCTCTTCTGTTATTCTACAAATACTCATACATACACGTGCCTTAAGCAAAAACTCAATGCATGGACTTACCAATATAAAATAAGCATTCAGAATGCAGCATACTCTGTGTCCACAGCTGGCACACTTCACTTTCTGTAAGAGCTTCAACACCATAGTAGGCTTGGTATTCTAGTTTTGGTAACAGGAATATGGGAGTCAGCTGAAAAAGAGAAGATAAAAGAAAAAAATAGCACTCATTGTCCAAAAACATCCACAATTAAACTACATTTTTTAGTTTATAACAACCAGAGTCCTCCACCGTAGCTGAAACAACAGAGACATTTCAGAGGTTCTGTTTGAAGGTTCACATTCTATGAAATCCACAGTACAAACATGGAAGTACACAGACTTCTTATAGAGAAAGATGAAATGGACGGGGGGGGAAGAAAAAAAAAAAAAAGGCCTGGGCAAGCTTTTACAAATAATAAAATTCTACCACTTAGTAATTTTTCCATGTGACTAAATTAATTTCAAGTTTACACTTCTGTGCTCTACTGCTCTCTGCAGCAATTTAAGAAAAACCACACATTTCTAATTAGCTTATTATTAGCAGAATTCTGCCATTTATCACTCCTGTCAGAATCTCACTTGAAATTAGAACCCAATGCTTGGACTCTTATTTGAAATCAGAGGCTGCTCTAACTAGTGAGTTAACCCTAATGAGCACTGTCAGTTCTCACAGACAAATCACAGTTTAAATTTCAGCAGAAATTAAAAAAAAAATAAACAAGTGATCAGTTTCTGAATAATAAAGCAGTTATTCCCAGGCATTTATGAGCAGTGGATCAATAGCAAAAAGATGGGATTTCTTCAAAATAAGATTCCAAGCACAGAAACTTGACAAATAATCAGTGTTGCAATGATTATTTCCGTTTCAACAAAGCATAAACATCTCACAAAACACCTGCCTGCTGTAATTCTGGGGTTCCCAGGAGGGACATGCCATAACAAATTTGCTGAATGATTAAGAGGACTCTTAGAAATATTACTAAATTACTGAGAATTACAGAATAAAGTTTCCTTCTCTTCATGCTGCAAGGAGTATTTTGATTACAGTTGCATTCAAACTACTTAGTTCCATGAGATAAACTATTTGCTAAGAAATGTCACAGTATTTTCAAGCAGAACAAATAGAATCTCTTTTTGTGTTTTCTGTTGTTCATTTTATCTCCTATTTCTCTGCTTAACTAGGCATAATAGCAAGGCTGAAATCTGAATTCTTTGGAAGTATTTATGATCATGAACATTCTCAAAGTCCTGGGCCAAACCCCTAACTACTCCATTAACTTTTAAGAATAGTTCAAAATTACATTTTTTAAAGTAAGTATCATTACCCAGGAATATTACTGTACTAAAAAATGGAGAATCACACTTCCTTATCTCCTAATCAAGTAGCTTTAAAGAAATCACAAGTTATTCTTCCCTGTCTTGCTATAGCAAATATTTACTTACAGAAGACACACTGCAGTGTCACAATTGTCTCAATGAAAGCACAAATGCTATCAAGGACTGGGAATCCTAGAAATGCCAGCTGAACATAACCATTTAAAAACAAAAACAAACCAAAAAAAGCTGAGAAGATAATCTTTACCTTTTGAGCTTTTTTCCTTTTCTGGTATCGTGGCAGTGCCTCGACTTTCTGCACATTGCAACGCACGAGTAACAACAGATCATCCAAACTGAAGAGCTTGTACACAACATTGCCTTCCTCAGGTGCCTGATACTCTGAAGGGTCTTCTTCAAGCAGCTGAAGTTCACTTGGCAGCTTTCCTAGAGATAATGAATAAACCAGAAAATGACAAGCTTGGACATTCTTTACCATGAAGCTGATTAGCTTTGTTCCCTTGAAGTAGAGTTTTTTGTTTTGGGTTTTTTTTTTTTTTTTTTTTTTACTCTAGGATCTGTTTTGTTTCGTAAAATTTTGGAATGAAAACTACTTTGTTAGGCACAAAAAAGGCACATATAAAAAAATTAAAATAATTACATTTGGGAAATGTTCACTCTTAAAGACTGTATTTTTAAGCAATCCCATATCATTAGATTTCTCACACAAATGGAGCACACTCCAAATGTGAGACTTCATTTAAGCCAGTCACTCAGTACAAAGGAGAGAAAAATAATAATTAATGCCTTCTGAGAGCTGTCATCCATTCATCAGGTACTGAAGTAACTCAAGTCTCAGGTCTGGATGGCAGCACAGGTCTCCACACCACACAGAGTTCAATTTCAATCTGGATACCAGCATATTGAAGAGGTGCTACTGATCAGGCAGTTTTGAGTACATTAACAAACATCCCTTCAACCCTTAGAAACATTTTAACAAAATGTTTCAAGTAAACATAGTAGACTCCAAATTGATTTTCTGAAAATGTATCCAATTCTTTCTTTTTTTTATCCTGTAGATATGTGGAAGTATGTGTCAAACTACACCTACAAATAGGGACTGCTGTAGTGCTATGAACAAATAAATTTTTAACATTAGATTAGAGTTTATGTGCATGCACACTGTGCTCCTTTGTCCAAGGAACTGGAAGTAATTTTCTGTTACTAAAATATATATCTCAAATCTGGCTTTCTGCAAAATAGACATGCAAAGAAGTTTCTCAGCTTGCCACTGAAATTCCAAATGATAGAATTATGCCTTCTATTCTACACAGTCACTTTTCAGCATGTTGGCAATATTGGTTGCACAATCTCTATTAAAAAATTCTATTACAAAACATCTGAACTCTATCTTTTTAACAGAGAGAAAAATAAAGCATCATGCCTCTCAGCCTTTCAAACTAAAGGAAGAGATATGGTCTTAGTGATTATTCAGTTAAAACAATAAAAATGTAGGAAGTGGTAAACAATTTCTACTAAAACGGAATTGTGTTAACCTATAGATAAAATAATTAATTCCTACATGATCAAATGCACACCTCCTCAGAAAACACCAAACATGTTTTCCCACCAAAAAACATGCATTTGTTGGAATTAAATATTTAAAAGAGTATCTGTCCTGACACAACCTGTCCGGTTTCCTGCATGTTTATCTAACACAACGAAGTGTTTCTAACTTCAGCTGTACAGAGCTCAGAAGCAACTCGGACATGTGAGGAAAACCTCCAGGGCCACAGTCCCCAGGATCTTCACAACTTGTAATTCTGGGCTAAGGTCCAGGGGCAGCACAGATTCAATACCAAGCTAATTGCCTGAAAACTTGGAGAGGTGGCTTGTAGTGTAATGAATCCTCATTGGCCTTCTGGGACAGAGTGCTGGGAGTTAAGCAACAGCAACTGAACCAGGAGGGTCAAAACTTAAGATATACAAATTCAATTTTTTTTTTCATTTCTAATTGCATAACTCAATTTTTATTCTACAAAAATGTAAAATAATTCTACTTTTGATTGACAAGAAACTAATGTTGCAGACTAGACTACTCAAATATTTGAATTTCCATGCAAAAATAACTCATTCCACTACCAAAGGATTTCTTTTTCTTGCTTAAAAACCTTGTGTATGACAACCTTGTGTATGGACAAACAGCTCCCAGTGCTCCCTTCTGTGTGCAAGGCAGTAATTCCCACACAGAGAAGGTACTGTTAAACTGGAGCCACATCTCTAAATCAATGTAACAGATGGACTATTGACACCTTCTTCAGATAAAGCAAGGTGTTTTCTGTTCAATTTTCCTCCTTATGCAATGACCACACTTACTCTTTGGCATTCCCTCAAAAAGCCATGTCCAGGTATTTCTAGAGGAGCCGGTGGGATTGGAGGTTGGGGCTGGCAGAGTTTCTGTGCTGGAGGTCACCAATGTTTTTGGAGACTGAGGCAGCTGGGCTGGCACAGCATTAGAATTATCAGAGCTCACCACTGGCTCATGAGATTTTTGGGAAGGGGATTTGAGAAGTTCAGTTTGCATCTTCAAAATTTCGCCGACAGGATCCAATTCTTTGGATAACTTTCTTGAAGGTTTCTTGGAGGCTTTTTTTCCCTGCTGCACGGTATCTGAGCAGTCACTGATGCTTGCTAAAGGACTCTGGGTAGGGGAAGGAGATCTGGCAGTCTCTGCTGAGGTACCAGGAACAGTGGTCAGTAGAGCTGGTTTGCAACAAGCAGTAGTTTCACAGTCTGAATCAATCACCAGACGCTCTTCATCTGTGTCACTACTGCATAAAGAAGCGTAAGTCTCCTTTTTCTGTGCAGCATCAGGCTCTTGCTCAGATCTCACTGCAACAGACAGAGGATTTAATTTTGTTTCATTGTCCAATACTTCCTCGGTTGAGACATCCTGTGCTTTGTTCTGTCCTGCCTCCACTGACTGAAAGCTTTTACAAGGAGAATGTTCTCGAGGGCATGGAACGTCATCTAATGATGGAAGCTGCACAGTGGCACATGCTGAAGCGTCTCGCTCAGAAAGGGCATTTTTCTCCTCTTCATCTCCACTGTTTATGGGGGATGAATTCTTCCCCCCCATTTTTGGGCCATGAGGTAAAATTTTAGCAGTGTTACTAGCTGCAGGAAAAGTACTTTTCATTTTACAAGTTCTTGAGAACTCGGTAGTTGCTCCAAAAGTTTCAAGCTCTGTAACGTCATCATCGAAGTCCATCCCTGTGTCATCTGGAGGAGGAATTGTCCTGCACTGATAGGTGTCAGAACACACCTTAACACAGGGAAGAGAAGGTTATAAAATTATAAAACATCACACCAATAAAACAAACCAAGAAACTAGACATTGCCAAACTGAAAACACAAAAAATGTTCTACCATCCATATTTGATTGTTAGGAAAGAGCAGCAGCAATTGAAAAATTATTTTTCTTGTTTACTGTTGAATATCTTGGGTCATGTAAGTTGAAAGGCCTTTCTAAAGGGTAAAAGTTCACAGAACTTTTTCCACTGAAGTGAACTGATCAAAAGACATTTTCATTAAGTAAACATTAAAACTGAGATGCCCATGAAGAAGCATTTAAAGGAACTAGATAGACATTTCCTAACAGGGTCTGTAACCCAGCAATAGAAAAACCACCAAAAGAAAACCTAGATTTCAGTTTATCACAGAAAAAGCAACTTAGGAATTTTAACATAGGTTTTTGGTTTCACTTGTTTTTAAGAATATGTGAACCTACATACATCCCACTGAAACAGGTTGTCCTCAGCTGGTTTGTCCATAGATACATCAGAAATTGAAACGTAAGATGTTTTAGTTGCTAGGAAATCCATTGGAATTTCATGGAAGATTTGATTCCTCTCTCTTATTGTCATTTCTTTTCTCAGCAGAGGTGGATCAACATAAACCACTTTAGCTGGTTTGCTACCTTTTCAAGAATGAAAAGAAATTGAGTACACATTAAATGAAAGGAAGAAAGACTGTTATATAATTTAAATAATTAATCTTTCAACTTCCAATTACAGTCAAGTCCACTGCACATACACACCAGAAGAAATGAAAAATGATCCTTTCACTCATGAACAAAAGAAAATAAAAGTATGTCCAGATATGGTGTGAATTATTACGATCCTGCAGCAGCAATATACACCACATTAATAGTTGAACATATTTCACATGCAGTTTTAAGCAGAGAATTTGTAAAATAAGAACTGAGGAGTCCTATATAGTACCATATCATCAAATGTATCCTGTTTCCCAAAAAGATTTTTTTTATTCCTTTTTTGCAAGTAAATTCTTCCTTTTAAGTCTCATTGCCCAAGTGATAGCTGCAGTTTATTTCTCTTCTAATCAGTTAACTCTGTCTGGGCTCTGCTGCCCCACTCCCTTGTTTGCACCTTAACACACAGCTTCATGCAGTTGTTTTCCTTCCAAGGAGAACAACTTACAGTTTTGAAAAGTGAAATGGGTATCAACTGGTTTTTTGTTTTGGCTTTTTTTCCCCAGGTGGGAAATAGCTTAATGTCCAAATTCGATGTTAATGGTGGTAACTGTAGAGGTTGTTACTATTCTCAGTAACAAAGGTATAGGAAATGATATCCAGTGACCCTGGGTCAGCTTTCCAGCTCTTTTGGATAACCCCTCCATAGTTTTAATAACAAAAGCATCCCATACCTGCAACAGTGATCACTTTAACACAAACTGGAATTTCCCATTGTTCCTTGTAGTTTAGTCCGTGATTATTCAGTAAAGCAAATAATGATTGATTACTTAAAACAACTTGAGGACAGTATTTCAAAGCAAGCTTTTCTGCATTTGAATCTGAACTAATATCCTAAAGAGAAAAAAAAGTTATTTCTTTCAAAGTTCTTAATAAATTTAAATTTACAAGAAAAACTTCAAACCCAACCAAAAATGGATATATACAACCCTCACCCCCCAAAAAGTACAAAGACTACCAGAGTGCCAGGCTTCAAAATGAAATGAAAGTGAAAAAAACTTCCTTGAAGGTTTTCAGCTGAATCTTATGCATTCATGTTGCAGCATAAGAAAATATATCTTTTTAACTTGTATTTTCAGTTAATTTCTATACATTTGAATTACTAAGTTGAATAGGAATTTAGATAATCATGAAATATGGGAGTGTGCTGAACCAAAAAAAATCCCTCAAACCAGATTAACTCACAAATATACACTATAGATCTTCTTACGAGTTAAGCAACAGCACAATATAGACATCTAATATTGAAGTATGGTTAAAACTGCACAGTGGTTGAACCAATAGAATATATCTAATCACAATAGTGATTAGACATAAAGAACCTTAAAACAAATACAAAACCATCAAGAATACAAATTCAGACTGAAATGATAAAATTGTTAAACTTTAGGAGGGAAGGAAGCTGGGAATGCTAATGAGGCTGAAGAACATCATCAAGGACTATGAAGATAATGGGAGTCCAGGAGCACTGAAGACCATGAGAGCACTAAGAAAAACCAAGCTATATTTTTTTTTCTGCCACCTGAGACATCATCTGAAGGGCTGTTTACAGCTCTAACATCTTTGAGACTCCTATCATTCTCCTGCATCATCTCTTCCTTTCTTCAGCAAGTGTGTCTGAAATAACAGCGATTCTGTTGAAAGTCTGGGTTTTGATATGTGAAAAAACTCCTTAAATTAGCTGATAAAAAACCATGTGGAATAAACACTCAAAAAACCCAGTTCTACAGAATGAAAACTCCCTGATTTTCACAGCAGAACACAAACAGAAATATCAGCTATTTAATGGTCCAATGTGGTCTAAAACCGTTCAACACGTAAAAAGAATCAGATTGCACTTCTGCACAAAACATGCCTTAAAAATGACAATGAAAAGGTTACTTACATTATGCATAACATGAGCCTTTTTTTCTGGGGTTATAATAGATGTAACAGTGCTATAATCTGTGGGCAGCTGAACAGGCATGGAAGGGAAATCTGTTTTACCACGTCTTGCTGTACCCTGAGGGAAATCAAGCAGTGTCAGAAAACAGCTTTCACAGCAATCATGCTCCCCCAACACTGCATTTCTGATGAAGAAAAATATTAGGAATCGACACAGGCGCATTATAAAGTTATGTTATATGAGAAAACACACTATTAATGTAATCTTTTTATGGCAAATATCTGGTGCAAAGGGTTAACAGACTTACTACCAAAATAATTTTATTAAAGGTTTAATTAATAATTTAAATTATAAATTATAACCCCTAACTCAAGAACTGAGTAATAGTTGCAAAAATCCCTAACCCTTGCATAACACAAATTGATGAAATTCTACTTACTTATATAAACCCCACAAACCCAGTATGTGTACATAAGGTATTACCATTGCAAGAAGATTTTTTTCCAGCCTGAAGGACAGCTGTGTATGAAACTTTCCTCCCATGATACTCATGATCTCCTGCAGGGTGTAAAACTCTGGATACTTCTGCACATGTCCAATACACATACGTAGCAATTCCTAACAAAAAAAGAAAAATAATTTATGCATTTGTGTCTTTCATAAGAATTTAATTTTGAAAAGTTTTTTCCACAATTTCAAGTTGCATTTAAAAACTTGCAGGTGACAATACAGATCTATAATACTCTTACAATCACTACTATGAGAACTGCAATATATTCCAGATTCTCCTCAGCCCTTCATAAACAAGGCTGTAAATG
Source organism: Toxostoma redivivum (assembly GCA_013397375.1). Lineage (NCBI taxonomy): Eukaryota > Metazoa > Chordata > Aves > Passeriformes > Mimidae > Toxostoma > Toxostoma redivivum. The sequence continues at coordinate 195,535 of VXBI01011683.1, forward strand.
TATGCACACAGCTCAGGCCAATCACTAAAAACATACAATTTAGTAGAGTCTGAAATATGTTAAATTGGGTAATTTTCTTTTTAGTTATTTATTTTGGCTTTTAGAGGAAGTAATATTTTTGTGTTACTACCAGCTTACACTAAGCCTAGGCAAAACTCACAAGATAAAGGCATAGGATGATTCCATTAGTCTTTAAACCCACTATCATGTCAACTCTACATTACAATACCTGAATTAGGTATTTAGGGTATTAGATTTTATTTAGTAACTAGAATGAGTTATTTTTTCAAGCATTGGTTAAAACAAAATATGAGCATCTATTTAATCTTTAAGTCACGGTATTAACAATAAATAGGACTTGGAAGTCTGGAGACATATTTTGTGACCAGATGACAAGTCACAAAATTGCAAAGCCAATCCCAATATTTATGGGGTAAAAAAAAAAAAAAACCAAGCAAGATGTTTGTCTCCACATGTGCCCAAATTCTGTGTTAACCCACTAATGGGAAAGTTTAATGAACCTGTATTCTGGGCTTTTTCCAAAAATGTGCTGTAAACTCAAGAATGGTACATGAAGTTGCATTCATGTTTGATCTTAAAATCATCAAAGTGGATATTTAACACAGCATGAACTTGCAGAGGGGTATGATTAAAGCCTGAGTAACTTCTAATTAAAGTGACTTTTAACATGCTACTATGCTTTCCTGTGGAGGAAAGTTTAACGTTCTGTCCAATAGTGTATATCTAGGAGCCACTTCTTAATGGAAATGCACACTTAAAATGCAGCTCCTCCTTTCCTAAAAGAAGCAATTTATTTATTTGATGAATAAATATTTTGTGGTATTGTAAAAAGCGATTTCCCTTCCATCACAGCTCTTTGGCTCCAATGAACCACAGGCCAAGCCATGCTGCACAGCATACAGGAAACAGCCACTTCTCCATCTCATCCCAACACAAAATCAGCAGTCAGGGAACAGCACATCCCATGAGCAGTTCTACGTATCCTAATCATAATCCTAAGACAATTTTTTAAGAAGGGCTGGAATGAAGCATGGCATTAGTAATTACCTCAGTATAACGCAGTGCATCTTCAGAGATGGCATCATAATCTTGGGCGCAGCTCTTTGCAGCATTTTGGGCAAATTTCATAAATTCTGCAATTTCATTGTTTACTACTTCTTTCATTTGCTGGGGGAAGAAAAAATCTATTTGTAAGACAAAATAGAATTCTCTATGCTAGGTATGTAACCAACAAAATTTCCAGAGTGACAGTACAGGTAATGATACGAGGGATGGAATAGATTCCACTTGCTACTCAATTTGGCAAGTGTTCAGTTTCACGTAAGTAAAAAAATTTTTTGCAAGGCCCATCTCCTTTAAAAAAACCCCAAATCAACAACACACCACCCCCAACAAACAGCAAGTTTCTTTTTTATATGGTGATTTATAAATAGAGAGGTTACAAGACATGGTTGATAAAGTTTACACGGCAAAGTCACAAAAATATCTGAGTTCTGATTTCATGAGAAGTTATAAGTAACAACAATAGATGTTCCTGGAAACAATATTCCCATTGTTACAGTATAAAAGAAAGAAACTAGCATTAATAAGGAAGCATGGGAAACCAAATGCAACGGCTCAAAACAATCTGCCAATTAATTACATTTTACAGGACTCAACTAAAATGATTCTCCCACCCAATATGAAGGTGGCCCATTTAAACACTGCTGAGACTCAGCCTTGCTCCTGTGTGAGCACAGCAGGGCAGCACACAGGGCCGTCCCCTGCTAATGAACAGAGCTCCCACAGCTGGCAAAGATCACATGAAAACCTACCCATGGCCTAACACCACCTAACACTGCTACATGCCCCTATGAAATACTAAAATCACAGTAAGGACAACTTCTAACTTCCCCCTCACATAAAAAAAAAAGGGTTTTTTGAGGGCTGGTGGGCTGTTTTTTCAGTTGTCAAAGATCTTCACTTATTCTCAGCTATTCAGATCACTTAAAAAAACCCCCCAATTTCAAAAAAATTACCAAATACACTTGAAATGTCTATTAAAAAGCTTATCCTGAATATTTTTTCCATTTTCCTTTATTCTTTGTAAGAACAAAAAATTGTATGACTGCCTCTGCGATGGTCATATCTTACCATATATGTGAAAAATTCCCTTTGACTTGCTGCAGTAACTTGGAAATGGTTTCTTTTTTTTGAGAACTTAGTCATCAGATACAAGTATGTTTTCTGCTCCTCCTCAGTCAAACAAGAGGTAAATGGATAGGGGAGTCTGGGTTCTGGAAGAGGACGGTCATCAGCTGGGCTTTTAGCCTCCACCCCAAGTGATTCTGCAGCCTGCATGCGACATGTCTGCCTGTTTTCTGAAGAGTTTGCCAATGCCTCCACACCTTTTTTTGCCTCTCTGAAAGAAAAGTAACAAATTTGCAGTTCTCACATAAATACTAATATTAGTCAGAAACAGTAAAGGCAGCTGTGCAATCCTGAACTGCTCTGAGAGACGCTGCTATTCCAATTCCTATCTGTGCCAGTGGACTGTACAATCAGACTAATCCTCAGTGCCAGCAGCAGGTCTGCAACTGGTTTAAAAACAAACAAACAAAAAAAGGTAGGGGTTTCTTTAAAAAAAAAAAACAAAATAGTGTTAACAAGCTAAATATGAAACACATTCTTTGTTCTGCAGATACGCATTATTAATGAAAATATAAAGAATCTCCACATTTCATCAGTCACTGATAGCCACTATTCAGAAACTGTTTGCACTCAGAAAGGTCAGACTTGTCAGTCAGTTCTGATAGTAAAGGAGAAAGCTTTAACTAGAAAAAGCCTTTCCTTCATTGCAAAAGAATAAAATGAAAACTACTTCATTGTAACAAAAGAAATTCCAGATTTCAATGAAGAAATTCTTACAGATTACACAAACCAAGCATTTAATTTTCTACTCTAAACAATGCTGGAATCAGTCACCAAAAATAATAGGCTAGGGCAAGGGGCACAGCTGTTTTCACAACAATAAAGTAATATAAAGCTCATTGTTAAAACAACTCCAGTAAACAAAGGCCAACCAGCCTCGCCCTGGTCTACTTATAATAATTGTACTTAAGACAAAAAATATTTAAGGGTAGCAAAATGAACTTTAACTGCTGATCTTGGAAAAAGTATATTTTTAAGATACTATTTCAGCAGTAGAAAACATCTCAAGTGTCATTCAAACCCAGCAGTATTACATCCACAGTTCTTAATAACACTTCACAGCTGTCTCTCTAAATATGAGAATGTGTCCATCCTTGTGGCACAAACTGGCAAATTTAATTAAGCTGTAGCAGCAACAAGATGCTGACTCAGATATGCCAGTGTAAGAACATCAAGAAATTCTAGCAGCTTAAATTGGCTATATTCAGCACTGAATGAAATGGCAGCACATCAAGATCATTTCAGTATGCACTGCTGTCATAGTCTTCATTGGGGTGCAAACCAAAATAATCTAACAGAGCTTTTCTGTCCATATTTACAGCATTATACTTTATTTGAGCTGACGGCTTAAATTTTTCCCCTTCAGTTTATCAGCAACCCGCTTTCACTGCTTCTACACCAAGAGAACATGCACTTTTGTAAATATCAATGAGAAATTCCCCAAAATTAGCAAATTTCCTCCAGCTTTTACTTTTACATTTGCTTCAACAGTGTAATTTTTCTTGCTCTTCACTCTGGTCACACAACCCAGCTCCATCCATTCCTGATTTTGATCAGGTGCAACCTCTCTAGCTCCCTCTGGCTATAAACCTACTCAAACCAAACACATTTGGCCACAATCCCATTCTTGAGTATCCACTCCAGAAACCTTTCTAAGGAAGAATCCCACAGTGGTATCAGATGTACCAGTAACAAGCTGTGAGGCTGTGCTTGTACCTTGCCAATTCAAGGAAAGTTGCTCTAATAGATATGAACCAGAACATCCTTCTCTAGCTAAAGATGTGGGATGAAGTCATGTGATGTAACAGGTAGCCCCTCAAACGCACACTCTCATTGTCAGTTCATAAAAATACAGTCATTCCCTTTCTGAACAAACTATTTCCACACATGCTGAATTCCCCACTTACATGGTTTCCCATCCACATTCCTCCCAGTGTGAAGGTTCATGCACCAGGCATCACGGTCACCTCCCTTATCAGCTTAATAACTTCCTAAACCAAGAGTCTAAATGCAGTCCTCCAAATGCTGAGATTCAGCAGCATAAGCCACACTTTTCACTATGTGAAATAAACATTCTTCTACTTCCTCAACCTAAGAAAATATAAAACTGACACTAAAACTGCCAAAACATCACTACCTGTTACCAGCTGTGTTCACACAGCTTCATTTCCCAGACTCCTCCTGCTTTCTGAGGTTTCACAGCAGAGAAAGCACAGGCCAACAGCTGACCCAAGGAGTCAGTAACAAACCCTTGTGTGCCAGACAACATGCAGCTTTTATCAAAACAGTATGGGGATGTATCCACAGGATGATAACAAAGAGCACAAAATGATAAAATAATATACCTGTTTGATAAATGCCAGAGTTCAGAGAGGCTCAGAGACAAGGAATATTTTTCATAAAGTTCATGGGAGAAAAAAACTGCTTGGCCATTTTTTGGTGAAATATCCCTAACAAAAGAAAATTTAAAAATAAATATATTGCAAGACAAACAAAAATTAAAGACCACATCTGCCTCTGAGAAGTAAAAACAAGAATTAATTAATATTTTAAAAAAGCAGCTACCTACACAGTGGTTCCAGATTTCCTCTTTATAGAAGTTACATATGTACGAATGCCTTACGTTCTTTAATTGTAAAATATATATTCTTCACAAAAGAATTTCATTAATACAGGACACATATTCTAGGTATGGTGAGAGAAATTCTGGTAAGAGTTTCACACTTTCACACGTTCATGAATCAAAAAAGAAAGTTTGGGTTGAAATCGCTGGAATTTTTGAGAAAAATACACCTGTTTTAACTTTTCACAAAATAACTATTCTTGTCTTCTACGCTAATTTGACTTTCTATATTGCCTTTTCCTTTTGTCTAATATAGCCGTTCAAGTGAACAGGGTTTATACAATCCCAACCTTCCTAACTATTGTGAAAATTACGAGCATAGATTTTATTTACGTTTTACCTCACAAACTAATTCCAACCCACCTCGCCGCACTAGGGTTAAAGAGCGAAATTATGTATTTGCAGGGCTTTTCGTATTAGCAACACGAACAATGTCCCTGCCCAGAATCCACGCCGTGGATTTCCAGGACCTCCCAGCCGCCCGGCCCGGCCCCCGAGCCCAGCGCTCCCTCAGGGAACGCTCGCGCTCCTCCCGCTCCCATGGCGGCGGCGGCAGCGACAGCAAATGGCGCACGCGCCCTCGGGGGGGCGTCCGGCGGGGCGGGAACCGAGCCCGTCCCGCTCCCCCGGGTCGCGGCGCGTTCTGCTCCCGGCGGGGCAGCGCGGAGCTGTGTCTGCCGCCCACACCTCAGGCGCGCCCGGCCAGGCCGCTCAGGAGGGAGACGCGCTCACCATGTCAGCGACGGCCCCGTGGCCACCATCTTGGCTAAGCCCTCAGGGCACCAACTTCGCGGTTCCTCGTATCCCCGCCATGCGAGCCCGCCTCAGGGCACTGACCAATCAGCGCTCGGCGCATGCGTCAGGTGTTCTGAACCAGCCAATAGGGACACGGGCTGCGGCGGCGCCTCAGAATGCGGCCGCCATTTTGTGGCGGGCGGGGGGG
>VXBI01011683.1:201347-220626 GCA_013397375.1 Toxostoma redivivum
TGATGGCGCGGAGTCGAATTGTGTAGGGAGATCTGCTCCGTGTTCACAAGCGGGGCCAAGGCGGGGTCTGGGTAGGAAGTGAATGTCTCGGGCGGTGCATCCCTCCCCGCCCCGAGTGTTTCAGAGGTGGGGCCCTGGGCAGAGGGTGGGTGTCCCGGGTGGCTCCTCCCGCTCCGGTGAGGTGCAGAGCTGGGAGGTGGCCTGTCAATGTGAGGTTGGAGCCTCGTGTGAGGGCTGAAGTGCCCCTAGAGGCGGCTGCGTTCATCAGCTTCCTTCCTGTCTTAGGCGTTCAGTTTCTCTGGCTCACTTCTCGTGAGCAGAGCCGCAAAACCTTTTTTAACTGATGGACAGGCTTCCCGCTGTGCTAAAATGTGGAATTCGGGTATTCTCAGAACCCATAGGTCTGTGAGATGGAAACTCATTTGCTTGTGGTGTTAAAAGAAAAGGTGATGCTGGTCACTGCTCTAACGATGGGGAAGTGGGTGCTTGGTGTCCTGTGATTAAAACGGGGGACTATTACACAAATACAGGAATACCCAGAGATGATTCAGAATGATTTCTAAACCCGCCAACAAGGGAGTCTTCAGCCTGCTTGCAGATCAGTTTTAAGGATAGTGATTTTAATTCTGCCGTCTTGATTTGTTTATCTTAGAGAAGCAGCAAGGTTTTCTATCCCACTGGATAGACCGACCCAGAGCCTAGCCGTGGAATGACCCCCGTGTGAGGAGTGATCTTAGTTCCCAACCCAGGTATGGTAAAAATTCTGTAGCTGAATTATGAGAACGCTTATTTTCATGAATGTGGCAGCTTAAATCCTACTTCAGGCTGCATCTCTCTAAAACCTGCAGTATCTGGTGGGGTTTTTTTGTTCTGTTTTTGTTTGGGTTTTTTGTTTTGTTTTTTAATAAAATAGTTCTACTTCCTCCTGATGATCTTTGTACTTCCATGACATAAACACTGGGAGGGTGAGGAGGGTGATGAAACAGTGGCACAGGTTGCCCAGGGGGGTCTTGGAGTCACCATCCTGGGAAATATTCAAAAGCTGGGCGTGGTCCTGGGTAACCAGATCAAGGAGGCTCTGTCTGCGACCTCTGAAGTCCCTGTCACCTTCAGCAATTCTGTGGTTATGTGAAATAATCAGAGGTCAAATCCACCCCCTCCTAACGTCCAGTTAGCTTTCCTTATGGCAGGCAGGGAGTCTTCAGTTTGTCTCACTATAGAAAAACTCCTGTGTTTTATATAGAACTATACAGTTTTTTTAAAAGCTGTTCCCTAACCTGTATCTTGGTGGTTAGGAACTCTCCTGTGACTGGGAAGGAACCGTGTCCTGAGGATAAGAAAATTAAATCTGTGTTTTCAGTGTCTTGACTGCTGTAGACATGGAGCTGCTGTAGAACACATAGCACTGCTTAGTGCTACTGTTCTAGGAGTTATCACTTACACTACTTTTTTTGTAGAGTTGATCTGTAGGTGAAGGCTGCTTCCAGATACAGTGCTTCAAAGACAAATGCTAGAATCTATTTCTGGATCATGGTCAGGCATATAAATATGGAGCTGTTAAAAGCTCTGTCAAGACTGAGGCATTTCTAAATACATGCAGAAGGAGAATTTCACATGCCTGAAGTCTTAAGACCAAGCATGCAGCTGACACATTCAGGTGTTCCCAACATTGGCACAGAAGAAGGGAATTGCACTTTTGACTTTTGATGCCTAAATTGTATTAAAACTTCAATTTTGATACCCAAATCCTCATTTAGGACTCTGACATGAAGTAGTATTTCTGCTTGGAGGGTTTGGTGCAAATTTCTTGTATTTTGCACTTGATGTAGTGAACTGTGATTTCAAACAAGACATCTTCAAATAGAGGGAAGCTACATTAATCGACGTTCATTCTGAGAAGGCTTGAAGTTCTTATTGGCCAAAAGGGGAGCTTAAAAGATGTTTGGGTGTCATCTTGTTTCCCTGCTGCCAAACAAAATGTGATGTACATGCCAAAACAGCTCTAATATATGCGTAGCCTAATTTTATATCAGTGCATTTCTTAGGGGATAAACCTAACAAACCATAATTCAGAAAAACAAAGAAGATGCGACTGACAAAAAAATTAACACAGATTTTTCCATTAGAAGCTGAAGTTTTATTACAGGATAACAGTACATAAAGCACATCTAAAATCGATGTGTTCAATGCACTTAATAAAGGTAATGTAATATTAAAGGTACGGTTTCTAAGTACAATATAACAACATTCATATTAGAATGAAAATTGGAGTATTTAAAAGACAACATTAAATCTCTTATTTTTACAGTCATATTTACAAAATGAATCAAAATACTTTTTTCGGGACTGAGTAAAATAACAAACTTGAATATAAGCAGGCTATCGTAAGAGTGAGTTGGAAAGGTCTATGGAAGGGAAAAGTGAAGTGATTGGGTAAAGATCATTAGCAAAGGTTTAGTACAATACCACTTTAGTATTCCTCTTGATGGCTTACATTTTGTTGTGGCTAGAAAAGGAATTTATACATACTGTACACATAACAGACAGCACATATTTACATGTACAGTATAATTGCATTAAACTTGTGTGTATTTACAGAAATTTGAGCATATCACTCAACGAGGTTTTTAAGTCTGTGTGCTTCATCTTCAATCTGATGTATATTTGTAATCAGCATTAATTCTGGTGTTGGTATGTTGAACATTTAGTAAAGAGGGAGGATAAATGTTAACCAAATGGTTTTGCATAAATATATCAAACTATTAAAACAATAGGGAGAATGTGTTCCTGGCGTGACGTATAGGTTGGTACGTACAAATTTAAGAGTGAATCCTTTTCTCTTTGAAAATATCAAAAGGTGACTTAAATCAAGAAGGGAAAACAAAATTGTCATGGCTTATATTTAAATAAGATTGTAGCTTCAAGAGGTTTTTATAATTGTCCTGATAGTGTTTGCAGTTAAACATTCCACTTATGAAAATATACCCATGGTGCAGTAAAGTTTGTTTTTGTTTTTAGGTCAACAGTATGTTTGCTGTTTAAAAAAAAATATTTATATATATATATTCCTTGGATTTAGGGTATAAAAGCAGTGCATGGAAGCCAAGAACCATGGCTTTAAAATTCACTACCTTCTATTATCAAAAAGTGCAGTAAACAGAAACATTGTTATTAATAAATTGCTCAAAAATCTTTGCTAAAGATCTTATAAATTCAGTAATATTACAGAAAAATTCTAATAAATATTTAAAAGGTTAATTACCTCCTTAGTTAGATATTTGATATCCATCAGTTTTTAAGAATGAACATGAAAACAATATCTAGAATGAAAGGAACAGGGGATAGGATTATTTTGAAGGGTATTTGACTACGTAAATTAAGGTATATATGAAAAAATAAAAACAAAACCCCCATACCTGACAAAAATGTTGCAAATTCCACTTCTTAATTAACTTTAGTTGCTACTGGCTGTCCTTGGATATGTATGCATGGTGTATATAGCATATATATCCAGGGACTGAATTTAGCCATCCATCTATCACAGCAGATTTACACAACATTCCTATTTACAGTAACTGGAGTTAAGTGTGTAGGCATGGCCCAGTAACATCCGCAGTCTGAGTGTGTACAGATCCTACTTAGAGTGAGGAGGGAGGAAGGCACCCAGCAGAATAACATCTATAAACTTCTGATGCAACAACAGAATAGAATTCCCCCAACAAGCCAAATAACTACCTCCCTTTCAGACAGACAGCATACTGTAATTATTTTATACTGGCAGATTATATGTTTTTCTTATTTTTGATACAATACAGGCAGACTGTTTTAGCAACCAAAAGGATAACAAGCTGGACAGAACAATTTTAATAACATTAATAATTAATAATGTTAATAATGTAGAAAAAAATTCTACATTTGATATCAAGTATCTGTACTGGTGAAGTAATTTTCTCCTTATTAAATATACTATAGAATAATTTATATAATGACACTATGCATTTAAAGAGAAAACCATGTCCCAAATCTTGTACTCTGATACAGGTACTTGTTGGGCATATGTTGGTGTATATATATATATATACACAAATATATATATTTATATATAGTTATACTCAGTGAAATTAACAAGACCCAAAGGTGGTATTGTCTAGGAATAAAAGGGGTTTGTTTTTGTTCACAAAAGTAACTTATCTAGCACCACACATCAGAAAAACACAAAAATAGCACACTCTAGTTCTAAACAGCTATGTCTAAAATAGATTATATAGTAAAACAGATATTATACAGCATAATGTGGTATTTGATAAACAGATAAATATTTGCACTGTGTAGGCTGTTTATAGTATAATTTTATCTATACAGAATGAAAGCAAAAAGTTAACTGTATAGAGGTGAGCAGAACAACATTAAATATTATGACTCCAAAGCAGAGACAAAGTTAGAGTTGAAAGAATAGAGCAAGATAAAATGTTTACAGGCCATTACAAGTCCTTAAATTAGTAGTAAAATAAGGAATCAGTTGCTCAAGTTTAAGAAAGCAGTAAACAAGAGATTGCATTTACATGCAGATGTCTAAAACTTGTATTTCTTTTAAATCTATGCACAAAAAGTAATTTGTTTTTATTGCTTGACATTCAGTTATGGCTAGAATATTTTTAACCTTTTTTTTGTACTTTGGAAACAAGAATATTGTTAAAGGTGCCATAAAAATGGACAACATTGAAAACAGTTTGCAAATAAACCACCTAACACTGCAGTTCTTTATACATTTTAAAAAGCCTTGTCTGGGGTTTGTCATATGTTAAATATATTTAATCTGGGAAAATACATTGTAGCTTGAAGCCTCCCATTGGCCCAAACATCCAATACAAAAACACATCTCCAGAAAAGGAGCAGGCAGACAATACAGTTACATATAAAGAAGCAGCCAGTTAATGTCCTAATACTTCAAATAGTGACCACTGTTCTGTAACTTGTTTCTAAATCAATGTAGAAATGAGGAACATTTTGGATTTAAAAAGGTGTACAGTACATATGCCTTTTTGTGAAATAAAATTCACTGTATTGCTTATGAATTCTCTGCATTAGATATAGATAGCATTACAGATTGCAAGTTCCTGTAAAGTTTGTGCATCTACATTAAGACTTTGTGGGGTAGTTCAGGGTAGCGTTTCTCAAACTGAAAGTCACAACTAGTTGTTTGAACGCTGCCCAAGTGTTTAGATCATCATCAAAACACCCTGCCAGGCACACCCAGCTCGGTTCTTTGTGAAGTGCAGGTTCTCCAGCGCAGAGCACTGCTTGTGCTGGATACAGGAGTGCACTGGGCAGGGAACTCGGGAGCTGCAGCTCAGCCGCACGGCCTGGAGGAGCCAAATGGGGACTGCACTCTGCATTTGCAGTGGCCAGAGAGTTCCCAAGTACCTGCAGCAGCTTGGTTCCTTAAATTAGGAAATGCTGCCAATAATTCCAGCTTATTCACACTCCCTGCCCCAAGAAATGTAAGTCAATTCCAACACAGAGAGCCCTGTGCAGAAATATAGTTCACAGAGATTGTGCTTTCAGAAACCTTGAGAAACACTAACATAGGAACACAAGTACACATAGAACATGTGAACACTGAAAACATGCAGATGTTAATGAAGTGTGATGTCACACATCACATTGAACAACTTGATTGTGAAGTTGAGCTTGAAGAAGTAATAAAATTATGAGGGAAGACATACAAGTGAATATTGTGGCAGAAGTGAGCCTATGAGTATTGATCTGAAGCCTTTATCACGTTTTGTTTCTTATTTGGATAGCCTACTTATTGCTATAAAGTTATTGCTATATTCTACCAATGATAAAGGCAAAAAAAAAAAGACAAACAGCAACATTATAGATGGAAAAGGTAGAATACAGCTTCTGTTTAGATGTTAAAATTCTATTTAGTACCTGAATGAAGTTCCAGAGAAAGACTGTCTATTATGTTACGTATTTTTCCCAAGTCCAGTGACTTAGCATTATGTAGCAAGCCATTATCACAGTACTAGAATTAAAGCACATACTGCAAGGATTTTTTAAATAAATACTCATTTACATTTTAAAAGTTTTCTTTTTGTTGTTGTATTTGGTATCTGTATACATTTGCCCTCATTTCCACCAAATGATTTACTGACAGGAATATTTAAAAAGAAAGCGGCTAATATTCAAATATATTAATGGATGTAACTTTAAAGTGATAAATATTAGTATTAATAATTAAAAAATAATTCTAATAGTTATATTTCTCCAGCTAAGGAAAATAAAGATGTTCTGTGCAATCTGAATCAGCTAGCACAGGTAGAATTCCATACAATGAGTACTCAAGACAAAATTGCTTATTAATTTTGGATATTGTATAGTAAGTGCTGTTTCTGGCATTTATATTAATAGGTTTATCTACATTGAGGAATTTAGGAATGTCTAGGGAAAAAAATACACGTTGTTTGCACAGCTTACACTGTGTAACCTGCTTTGTTCATCAAGTACACACTGGGGATTGTCTATGCCAATCCAAAAAGAGATATTGTAATGCTTGGATCATCCCACTACACAGTTAAAACAGCTTAGAGGTTGTCCATTCTAAGAGTGTTTAATTGATGTGCAAGTATGTAAAGAATAGGCTCCACTGTGAATCAGCAATAGGAATTCTGCTGAAGATGCCAGAACACCAACTGATCATACTTGCTAAGCACTTGTCTGCCTTGGAAAGCCATTCCAAGCTGAACTCAACTGTCAGCTTGTGAAACCGTAACTACAGTTTCCCTATTTATTAACCAATCTGAAGTAACCAACTGGAAACCATATACCTGTGAAAAAACCCTCAAAAATACCAGAAAACTGGGGTTTTCTCCAAGCAGACAGATTTGATGGAGAAATCAAATTCGCTCTTTCCAACATAACCAAAGTTGAGTCTTGCTCATTTTGTTCATAGTTATTTACTTTTCTACTTGCATTATCAGAAGAATATGAAGCCATAAAACAAAGCTAATTGGTACAGGCATCCAGCATCCTATAGTTTGGCACTGGGAGACTTCTAAACATTGCTGGGTTTTGGTGCCATTGTAAAATCGCTTAGAATTACTGCATTTGATGTACTAGATATGAAAATTTCTTCAGCCTCAGTATTTCTTTCCAGTAAGGTTTTGGCTTTACCATGAAACATCTGCAACAATGACAGACAGTATTTGAAGTGTTGTTCTTGTATTCCTGCAGATGTGTGTTCCTTTCTATGTGACTTCACTGCTGAAACTTAACTATGACCTTTTCATTCTTACTGTATTCTCACCAACTGATTCATTTTCTTTGACAATAATTTAAATACTAAAAAGCCATTTTCTATTTCAGAACATTGAATTTCAGCTGGAAAAGTAGTCCTATCATTACAAATATCCTCTGGATATTGAAATTAATTTCAATCATTTATTTAGTGGGTCAGCATTTATCTTCTAAAATATAATTGTAAAATCTTTGTGCTATTTGGAGTACTTCTGTTTTGAGCACAATACCAACCAAAAAGCAGCTCTACTGCAAGAGTGAGCAAGAGAATGAGGCACGCATAGAGCATTTAGTTAAAAAAAAAATATCCAGTTCTCTTGTGCCTGGGGCAGGGGGAAGGGAAGAAGTACTAGCATATTTTTTAAAAAGTAATTTGTTCCACCAGCAGTACTGGCCACCCTGTTGAAGAGTTTTAGAAGATCCCTGAGCACATTAGTTTCTGACTTATAAACCCCAGCTCCAAAATGAAAGGGCTTCTCTTGTTGATAACGAGATGGATTGTCATTCACAGTTAAGTCAATCATAAGGTGCTTATCTATTTACCCTTTTTTTCACCAATCAGCACAAAGAACTGTCAGAAAATAACTTTTATTTTTCTTTTTTAAATAATAGAAGGGCACAAAATTTAAACAATGTTTTGTGACAGTGGTTTAGGATTATTATCTGGCTGCCCCTCAACAACAGACAAGTGATTCAATCGACATTCCTTAGCAAAAAAAAAAACCAAAAGAAAAAAAAAAGAAAAAAGGAAAGGAAAGAAAAAAGGCAAAAAAAAAAAAAGAAAAGAAAAAAAAAAGAAAAAGAAAAATCCTGTACAAATATGTATTTTTCCCTGAGGGATCAAGGTTACACCCGCAAGTGCTCTATGTACATATTGCACTGTAGAGGAATGAAGAACATGTGCAAAAAAAGCAACAATGATTGAAGCTTACTAATCAAACCTTTTAATCATAACTATGTCATCTTGCATTTTGGAATGTCGGAACACAGCTATTCCTTTAATCTAAAATGTAAAAATAAAAAAACAAGAAAGAAAAAGAAAAACGCACCTCTACTATGGCACATTCAATGAAATAAAAAGTTTTCCAAAGACAAATAGACAAATTCCATCAAGAAAATAATACAAAGTTCGTTCGTTTGTGGTTTTTTTTTGTTTTTTAGAAAAATTACATTACTTTCTTTCATTGTTTCACATTACAAAATTTTTTTTAATGTTTACACAAATCACATTTTATTGCAGGAATATTTCAAGTGCCATCAAACATTTATAGAAGGGTTAAAAAAATAGAAGTCTCTCTAAAGTGGTCCAGACAAGGCTTTGTATAGAATAAATCTTTTTACCACCTTCTATTTTTGACTTAAGTATTTTGAATACATTTTCTTTATTCCATTGACACTTAACAGCCTAGAAGCAGCCGCTCACACATCCCACACATACACTCATGTGTGCACACAATGGACTCTCTCACACATACACACACACACAGGTGCACATAGACAGATATCTTGGTATTCATACTAAGATAAGCTAATAAAGAACAACCAAACTTAAAAACAGCCTCCATTTTAACCTAATTCCATACGTCAAACAATGCTGGAGGTGATGACATATATTAGGGTGGTTCAGATGACAGTATAGCCTGGAAAGCCAGGAACATCTCCAGGAACAGATAAAACTCCCAAGGAAAATATCTTTGCAAACTCTAAGGACTAGGTCATCAAAACTTAAAATATTATGTTCAGCTATCCTAGTGTTTTTATTTGTAGTGAACTGGGAAGATGATGAAAATACTCATGTGAATATCCATTGACCTCCAATGTTTTTTAACTGGTTGATTGTCTGATACCAGGCCACAGTTGCAAGGTTTTTGCAGAGGGCATTTCCTCTGCTGTGCTGGTTTCTTACATGGTCATCTCTGACTAGCTACTCTGGTGTTATTCTGAGTCTTCTTGCATAAAGACCTCCTTGGCAACAGATGTCTTATCAGTACATCTGCTATGCTGTATCCCTTTTTTCCCCTCTCCAAGAAAAGCAACCCAAAAATTACACTCCATTGCCAGGTGGCTGTTAACCGTGACCAGGAAAGCAGAGTTATTTGGGGTGTGTTATGTTCGGCCTGATTTAACAAGGTCCCAGTACACATGAGCTCTCACAAACAAAAATGACAGTCATAAAGTACTGGAAGATCACTCTCAGCTAAGGCCCTATTTGGAACCTTTTTAATGTTATGTATTTTACTAGTAAATGCTCCAAGATTTATATTGTCAATGATTTATGGATGTTAAATATGCTAAACAGATTCCAAACAAAACCACGGGTACCTAGATGCCTGGTAAAGCCCTAATATTCATCATGAAAAGGTAAGAAGAGGATGTGACTAAAAACTAATCCTCAAATATTTTGCCTGGTAGTCTACATTGTAAGAAGTAGGTGGTGTATCAATCTATAAAATAGTACAGGTCTTACTTCACTATTCATTAGTTGACACTGAGATTAAGTTTAGTTGATCTTTACAGGACTAGCACCAAAGGCTGGTCACATTCAGAAAACATATTTTAGTTACAAGGGGTAATTCAAAAATAGGAACACACATTAGAATGCCAGTTACTCCAATAACGTAAACAATGATCCTAGGAAAAGTGTTTCAGTGGGAGTGGAGAGAGCATTCTGCTGGGCTGGGAGCCGCCTCTTCAGGAGCAGGCAGGACGGAGCAGGAAAAAGCTCTACGGACTTGTTCTAAAAGCCCTCTCCTGCCTCCATCCCAGTGGTCACAGCGCTGCAGGTGTTCCCCTCCCACACACCAGGGCACACTGCTCTGAGGAGGAAGTGTGATGATCTCCTCTCGCCCTCCTTTCAAAGCCTACAGATGAGTGATAGCTGTAACATTCCCTGATGTGCTAGACTGGAACATTTTTAATAAGTGTCATGCATAAATGTCTCAATTTGACCCCAAAGGAATCATGTTCAAATCATAGACTAAACCTCTGTTTTGCTAATAAGAACCTGCTGATCTGATTCTCCTTTTTAAAATCCTTGGGCTTTGGTGTGCTTCTATTCACTTGTTACTTCTCAACAAGTGTAATATATATGAGATTGTTTACCCTTGGAAGTTGAAGCATTCTGTCTCATTCCTTTTCATTTTTTGATGTTCCCAGCTTTTTTTTAGGTACTTCATCAAAACTGCATTTTGATGGCTTACAGAGCATCCAGTTATGCATCTTCATCTCATCCAAATGCACTTACACACCTCTGGCTCAAACAGCCATAGTTTAATTTGTGATGTCATTTATGTGAATCTGCTTTCTTCACACATTTACTGCCAGCTTTGCTCAGAGACAGAATTCTTCCTGAAGGGAATGGTAATTAGTAATACTCAAGATTCAGCTTATTGGTTGCTTATGCAATACAGGAATCAGAATTACAGAATGCAGTTTTCTGATATTAATGATTTCCAGGCTTGTACTGAGTACAAACTAATGCTTTCTAACAGCAGTGTGCCCTACACCTTTCTTTGTCCCCATCTGATCAACTTTAAAGTGCGTCTTTATAAACAAGGAGAGAACACACTTCTCTGTTCAGCTCCCTGAAACTAAACTGCTGGATGCTGGAAGAACAGGGGTCAGTGTGTCTGATCTCATTGAAGTCAAAGACAAACCTATGGATTTTGATAGGCTACAGCTTGGCATTTGAAGGCATTGTTTACGATACGGAGTACAAAAGTATGTCATATTACGTATAAAAATTACTTTTCCGCAAGCATGTCACACACATACTTTTACTGTAGATACAGACTTGAATAAATACTTTCAAACCTGGATTTATGGTGGGCAGAAATACACTATTTAATAGCCTGATTTTCAAAGATGCTGTGTTACTCATTTGTAAATGATCTGTAATTAATTAGTTCAACTCTGACAGAGGAAACTCAGAACCCTTGAAAATGAGGCTTTTGACTTTGAAATATCCAGGTTTGAAAGATTTGAAAATAAAAGTATCTTTGAAGTTAACTTCTGAAAAGATTATTTTAATGTAGAAAATTGTCATTATATTCAACTCTTAAAAAAAATCTGTAGCTGTTTCAGGATATGACCAGCCTCTCTTTAAAAGTAACATGGAAAACAGCAGCATAAATACCTCCCAATGTACCAGTACCTGCCAAACCTTTTTCAGTTAAACTTGAATTTCTGGTGCACATGCAACACAACAATGAACACGCTAGCATTTAATTTAAAGAAAAAGGTGCAAAATGAAAGTGCCTTATCAATTCAACAAGAAAAGCTATACCAGTAACTACATTTTATATTAATTAAAACAATATATAAACAATATCTCTTTTGCTATATATAGTCTTCATGCCCATTTACCCTGTAATATATTATAATGCTATTGTTGCTATTGCTATGGACCCTTTTCATGCCGTTCTGTCTACTGGCAAACAGTGGTAGGTGAAAAAAAATCGTCCTTCATGAAACAATGAGCAAGTTGTGCAAACTGATGCTGAAATCTCTGCAACGCACACCAGTCGCTGATTACTAGGTGGACTCTGTTCTGACCAACAAATTGATTGTTCTGTAAAAAGTCTGGGCAGTGAACTACAGAAGAAAACAACCTTCTGACATTAGTACCCTCAGTCTGTGTAAACAGAAGTCAAGGATTGAGAAGTTGAGACAGAAAAAGGGTCCATATTTGTAGGCATAATGGAAATCATATGCATGAGAAAAACAAGTTCAACTTTGTTTCATTGTTTCCCATCCTTCGCCTGACCCCGACCGCCAAGAGATGTGCAGTGTGTTGGCTCCCTAGGTCTGTGCAGGGCCATATAAAGTGTCTTGGTTTTCTTTCTTTTTTTTTCCTTTTTTTCCTTTCTTTTGTTTTAATGTTTGTACTTCAGACATTCTAGAAGTGCTTAGGTGATACGTTTACCCATCAATTTGCATTGCTGGCTCAAACTCTGAAGTGAACAACTCCTTGTAAAGTGGAGGAAAATGAAGTCGCACAATGTCTGGGTATATTGCTTTAAATGCCATAAGCTTTTCTGTATGTCGTCCACACAGTGCTCTTAAAGTAGACACTTTGCATATTAACTGTAAAAAAATGAACACAAGTCATATGGTCATACATGGAACCAGGCCTCCCAATCTTGCTGTAAGGATTAAAGCTCTCTCAAACCAAATTATTTACTTAACAAGGACATTTCAGATGCACCCTCATGGCTGTTTGCTAAAAGTATTTAAGTAATGGACTCACAGCTATTTGTGAAATAATCTTTTTAAGTTCTTAGGAAAATGTGGCATTAGGTTTCCTCACTGGATTGATAAACAAGTATTTCAGGGCTGGATCTTCACTCATTAAATTATCCTCTTGGAAGAAGGCAATCCCAACTGCTTTTAAACCCACTGTGAATATTATGGAGGAAACTGGCACTGCAATAGATTAGACTTATTTACCTTAAGCCAAATAAGGTAAAAAATATGTACTTCAAAAATACCATGAGGGTACTCCCTGAAGTTACTGAGTAAAGTAATTGGATCAAAGCATATGGAAGTCTCTGCTGACAAAGTATCCAAGGTATACACTGAGAGAGAATTACATGAGGTAGGATTTGAAATTAAAACAATGTGCAGAGCCCAGGCTGGACCATCCTGCTTCTATTGTAACTAATTCTGTGGTGTAAAACAAAGCATAAGCTTTCTGGCTGTGCAGAGGTATAAAAGGAACTACCTCTGCAAGGTAAAACAGCTATCTTTCCCCAGTTCTTCAGATTTACTTCTTGTAACATCACACCAGTTCCCCATTTCTGAGAAATTACATGAAGGTACTTTAGTATACTAGTAAGTAGTGCCTCTTTTTCCTAGGCATCAGTATTTGGAAGAACTGAGAAAAAGGCTATGTGGGGAATTTCTCACAGGAGTCTGAAAAATAAGTTTAGTTTGTGTGTTGCATGTTATAACAACTTAATTCTCACGCAGGCAGAGATTCCACAAATACTAAAGCATGCATGTTGTAGCACTGAAATAGTATCCTGTCTGGCAGGAGTGTCGTGTAGAACTACAATAAAAACCTTCATCAGTTTTCATGAGGTTCCACACAAAAATACTCCTTTTCAGACCATTATCAACCTTGTTACCTAGTCCATGATCATTTCATCTCTTCTAGTTTTAGTTAATAGGTTGAGCTGAGCACCTTGATTTTGAACAAAGAATTCTGGGTTTATAAATAACTGCATATGAGCTTTTACCCCATAATTAGAGCAGTGTTCAGATGAAGCCACTCTTTCACAGTCCAGTGACATGGCACACGATTACTCTTACCTTTGTTAGAATTCCATCTTCCCGGTGGTTCTTCTGTAGGACATGCTGAAGTGCTAGCTGGATCTTCTGTTGGAGTTTTTCAATTTTTACTTTCTCCTGAAGCCATGAGCGATCTGAATATAAATGGAGTTAAAACCTCTAGTAATGCACACATGGATCACAGCGCACCAGGAAGTACTAAGTCTGTTACAGATTCATTTTTCCTGTTTGCAACCTTCCTTCCACTTGTTATATACTTTCATATAGAAAATGGGTTTCAAAATTAATAGGTTTTGAAACACATTTATTACATGCACCTGAAGTTACTTTTATAAAGCCCTAATTTAGGAAAACGTAATGCATCTGAGTAAGATCTATAATTCATTTGCTAAGAAAATCTGTAAAATGCAGGGTGTTTACAAAATGAGGCTAGCAATTTTTTACTGGGAAATGAATAAATCATATAATGAACAAGCAGTTGGAGAGGATCTTGCTGAGATCTTAAAGAAAACCAAGAGAATCTTACAGATCTTACAGAACTTGTAGTGACTTACAGAAAAATCAGATGCAAAGATTCAGCTATTAAAAAAAAGCAGCTAAACTTCCTGGCAGAAAAGCAGTGTTAGCTTCCACATTCCTGGTGTGACAGAACTGTAGGGTTCTGTGGCTTGCTAAGACACAGGGCTACCACACTTCCTGTCTGGCCAACAGCATGAGAACATATTTATGATAGACTCAATAAACCCACCATTGCTAATAGAAGCTTCCATCCTCACTCCTGAGTCCTCTGCGCTGCAGTCTGAACTCACAGTTTCCTTCCTCAGGTGTCAGGCCAAGCTGACTTTCTGCCCTAGTACCTTGTTCCACCTGACCTAAGAAGCCTCTTCAGGACCTGGAGCGCACTGTGCACCTTCACCTGCGATTATTAACTTATTTAGCCACAGGCATGGCAAACGCAGGCTGACTTTTGGGGTGACTTGGATGTCTGGCACCATAATTCTCAGTGTCCTCAGTCACACTAAAACGGCAATGCTGGAAGTTTTCTGTTGTGCTGCAGTTGCAAGCTCACACACATGGAAAGCTGACTATGGAAGTTCACTAACTGCCTGTCTCACCCAGATTGGCTCATGGGTCTCACTCAAGTGCATTTAAGCCTTTACAAAGAAGCTGAGTCCTCAACAAGGTGAAAATGTGGAAAATAAGAGCTTAGATTAGGATTTCCAATTTAACAAATTGGTTCCTTAATTCATAGTTTTAATGTGTTTATTAAAATAAAAAATTTTGAGAGACTCAAAAAGATGTTATTTCCACAATGTCTGATAATCGTAACATTAGCATTAAAAAGGCCTCAAAATAAAAACAACTCCTACCAAATAAATCTAGAGGAAACCTTCATCTCTTACCTGCTGACATTAAAACAAACGCAGAAAACAAAGCTATCTCATCTTCTGTCAGGTGCATAGAACATAAACTTTTTCCAAATTCAAACACAAAGCTAATGAAGTCTTCACAACCTGCCAAAAGAAGGTAAGCTCTTGTTACATTGTTTAAAATTACTTCAGCACTACAGAGTTGTTGATTTATTCTGATGGAGATGAGAAATAGATGTAAAACACTTCATAGGTAGTCTTCTTAAGTACTGCAAAGTGATGGCAGTGAGATCTCACTCATCCTTGAGGGTATTACTCCACTCCCACAAGTTCCCAGCTCCCACATCCTGGCAGCCAAGATTCTGAAGGTTTTGCACACTGTATCTTTTCTACATTGGGTTCTCATGGGGTAAATATGAATAAATCTACAGCCATTTATTTTCAAGCTCAAAATTGCTTTATGTTTGTTTCTGTTCTACATGGAATTTTGTCATGTAAGTGTGGACTGAAGGCTTGAAATGTGGACTTAAGAAGTTCTGATTTTAAGATTATTGAGCACACAGAGTGGGAGAAGAGAGAGGCACACAAGGGACATGCAGGAAGCAAAGGGAGAAGCCAAGGTCTGACTGAACATGGTTCATGCAGAAGAGGAACTCTATCTTTCCATCCATTCTCTTGCTCACACAGATGTTATTCAGGTTACTGCTGCTGCCACACATGCAGGTACTGTCTTTAAAGTGAGCCCTCCCTGCCTGAACTTCCAGATACAGCTGATAACAGAACCAAGTTAGATTTCCTTAAAATCCGGAACTGTTTGCACTCTGACCTTGTACCTTGAGGTGTTTTAGAAAGGCTGGGAAAATTTCAGTAATTGTCCACCATTCTCCACTCATGTATTTTTGACTGCCTCCAAAGTGTCTTACAGCCCAAATCTATACCCAGTGAATACATGCTTTTAAGATTAGCAAAAATACCAATGGGAAAAAATTTCAAATTTGTATGTAGTTTAATTTAAAAAAATTATTTACATCATTTTACCAGCAAATAACTGGACTTAACAGATTTTAAAACACCATTAACATCTTCAAAGCTGTAATGTCAATATATCCCAAATTAGCTTAAAATCTGATGCCTTTTCCAACAGGATATATGGAATGTTATATTAGATATGAAATCTGGGCTTCTCTTCTCAACAAGTGAGTCCAAACCTGATCTACCCTAATCAAAATGCTGAACTTCAGCACCAACAGTCCTTTACTGCACAGAGTTAAGCTGTTTTACCTCCTGAAATCAGCTGGCCTTAAACAGAGCCAGCATGACAGCTGTTTGAGCTCCAAAACTCTTTAATTTGAATAATATAGACTGATTTTTCAAACCAGCTGTTTTCCCTTGCTTTTCCACTTTATTATTTTTTGTTGCTGTTGTTGTTGTTATTGTTTTATTTTTTTTTAATTTTATTTTTAAAGACGCAACACATTTCCTTACCTAAGGACTTGAAAACCTCTGGGCTAGCATACTTGCCATCAAAGTAGACTGTGTTGTTCTGGGAGTCAAAGGCACGGCACATTCTGATGAACACAACCTCTAAAGACCCTAAAACAGAAACAACGTATGTTTGACTATGAAAGGAGAGACTTCAGTTGCATAGAGCAAGTGAGGATTTAATAATAATGCTCTGCAATAATTTTCAGTTTAGTAAAGTGGTAAGTTGCTGTGGTATAACAGAGCATAGTTTGCTTCACTTGTAGAATTAAAAGAACTCCTATAAACCCTGTTAGAAGTTTCTGCTAAAGCAACTTAGTTAATGCTAATAAACTCTAGTAATCTTTTAGAGCAATGAAGTCTCTGAAGCTGAACAAGATCATTTATATTTATGTTCACCAAGCCTTAACAACTTGGTCCAATATTTGTAACCTGAATTACTTGTACAATATCTTCCATAGAACAATCTGGATTTTTTCCTTGAAATATTCACTATTAGCAATCAAAAAAAATTAATTCAATTTTTATATCTTAACACACTCATTGCTCCCTTTATCCATAATGAAAATTTAATAGACTTTATCTCCTTCTCCCCACAATAACTAAGATGATGTTACTTCAAAGACAGACAATTTACAAGGTTTTCCCATATTTAATTTTAAATTATCATTGTACTGCATTTGAATATGTGTATGCAACCACTGTATGTAACACCTTCCTCAGGCAAAACTAAAAGAAGCAGATCTTAAAACTGACCCACATACCTGCTTTTAAAAGCACAATTTGATCATTTTGACACAATTCCATAAAGCCATCAATGCGTTTGGCAAATTCCACTACATACTGTATAGCTTCTGTTATTTTGACTGCGCATAACTGCCACATTACCTCCCTTTGCTGTTTGAGAGAGAAGAGAAATTCAAAAATTACTAACCAAGCTTTGGAAAGCTCATTGTCAGAAAGTAAAACTGAGCTAAAGAAAACCAAACAACAAAATGGAGTGACTTTTCTCCAATAGTCCTGGCTACAGTCTGCTTATAAGATAAGGGGAATTGATGTCAAAACCAGCCTCATGTGGATGAGTGACAATGGAAGACTCCTTCAGTCATGTCAGAAGAGATCCAGCTTGGAGTATTTTTATTTCATAAGCCAAAAACATCAAAGTCTAATGATTTTGGTCATTTCAGGGGGAATTTTATTCATAGCATGAAAATAAAATGCCAATTTATATCAGAAAGGCATGATCATATTTTTCCTATCAGCTTCTCTATTTTGTACTGAGTGCAAATTATCAACCTAGCTCATCTTCAGAAGGATACATATAGATGATCATTTATGAAAATCCTCTTGATAACAACACAAGAAAGCATGCAAGCATTGAAATTTTCACGTTGATAATAATGAAATTAATGAAATCACCAAAAGTAGAAAAAATTATACCCCTAAAGGTTAAATATATTTCTGTGGAAATGAAAAATATGTTCAAAGAACAGTGTGCTTCAGCAGTGCTTCCCAAGGCCATTTTCCAAAAGTAGCCAATTGGTAGTAGCTTGCAGATGGAAGGCATGTTAGAAATAACACTGATGAGATCTTACAATACCCTGGTGGCATGGCAGCACTGTGCTGTTACTCCACAGGTAAAACCCAAACACTGAGGGACAACTGGAGCATGAATCAGGATTACAGTGAACCCTGAAGGCCAGAAATCTGATGGAGCTCTGTGTTTATAAACTCAAACCAAAACACAGCATGTAATATCATAAACTCGGTGGCTTTGGCTTTTGTTGATCCAGGACATAACAAATTAAGAGAAGAAAATAACATGCCAATTAGGATTGAAAAAATTCCTATTATTTCCTATCCTTCTTTATCAGTCAGATTTTAGGAGAATGTCTTTGCCTTTTCCTATACCTGTAAAAATCACAAATGCAAAGTATATCCTGACCATCTTGCTGCTTTTGATTCTAGTGTATTGTTTTTTTTAAACACACAGAAATATACATTCCTGATAGTAAGGAGAAAGCAGTGAAAAAGTGAATTTTGCACTGTGTTATGGAAATAACCACGCTTTAAAGAAACCGTAGCCTGGCATGCTTTTATACCTTGTTCTGATAGTTCTCAATTTCTTCCTGCAGAAAAGTTTGCCATGTTATCTGCTGTAACTCCTCTCTCAAGTACTGGCAAGTTTCCATGTGTGACTTGGAAATATTCTGTGCAAGATGTTCTGAAAGAAAGAGCAGAAAGCGATACGCATTAGAAATGCAAAGCTATACCTTCAGACACGAAAAAAACTCTTATATTTCAATTGCAACAGGGGGAGGGCAGAGGGAAAACTGCTTTATTTCAGAGTCCCGTTGGAAGTGGCTTCGGCAAGTGCAGCCATTCAGCCCGGGCGGAGGACGCGGCCGTGCCCGCAGCCGCCGGCAGAGGGCGCGCGGCGCCCGCGCAGCCCTGGCGCCAGTGCCCAAAGCTGGGGAACAGCGGCAAAGCCGGGACACCGCTCGGGCACATCCGCCACCGGACACCCGGCTGGGACGTACACCGAGCAGCACAGCCGCAGGAAACCATGGAAGCAGCGGGGTGATGGACCCCTCCAGCGAGGGCACACCACTGTCCGTGGACAAGGCCACTGAACTCAGGACACTGTCAGGGACCGGACAGAACGGCAGTGCCAGCCAGGCAGAGCTGCCAGTGCCAACGCTTTGCAATAGAGAAATACAGTCACCACCTAGCTAGCGTTCTCTCAAGCAGGACGCTCGTCCCATGAGGCTTCCTGGCAGGGAAAAGTGTCTTTCTTTTCCTCCCTACCTTCATATGGTAAAAAAAAAAAAAAA
>VXBI01011683.1:220646-274345 GCA_013397375.1 Toxostoma redivivum
AAAAAAAAATCAGGAAAATGCATCTATTAGAGAATCCAGATAATTAAGATAACACACTAAAAAATCACTAACACTAAGGGTTTTTTTTCCTTCAGCTTTAGAGCAGTCACCTAGTTTACTGCATATGATTTAAAATTTCCATACAATGATTTAATTCCTAATGAAATTATTTTCTACTCCTATACTTGATTAAAAGACCCATAAGGCAGATTTAGATTTATTAATAAAACCTGGTTCCATAAGCATTTAGGAACACTTTCAAAAGCCTAAACAGAATTTAGATACCCAAGTTCCACTTTTATTTAACTTCCTCTTTCCTACCCTGACCCTTCAGGTGGGCATGTTCTCCTGTTTTAGCAAGTGACAAGCAGAGGCCTGGGGACCACACAGTTCTGCTTGTTAGGCCACTGAAAATGAAGGCTAAACCAAATAGGAATGATGGTCACTTGGAGGTACATGGAGGTATTCTGAGGGACTGCAGTACTGGGTCTTCTGTGAAACTGGCTTTGTTTGGTAATGATCAAACTCAACTCTTCACAAACTGAACTGCCGGACCAATCAGTCTGTCAGTAGTTTGATTAAGATATTACCTGAAAAGTCTTCAACATACAGGTGAGATAAAATCAGATTATATGTGCTACCTGACCAATCAGTAAAGTAGAACACAACATAATTTATACTTTATCACCATAGTTTTGTATTTCGGAACAATTTTTTTTTCAACAAGTGTGTAGTTAAAATGCTTGCTCTTGGTAGCAGCAGCTGACAGCAGGATCCCTGTGCCCTTGCAGGATACAGGAGGTGAAATATTCCCATGTTATTCACAAACCTCCGCCTCATTTCAGGACTGTTTTTCAGCACACACCTAAATATTTTCATTGAACAGCCACACCTTTCTAAATTGAAACCTTTGTCTGGCAAACATTCTTCAAACATTGTTCAGTAATGTTAATGCTGGGCACCCATATCATGCTGTGCAGGGTTTAAATGAAGCACTATGTAAATAAAGGTAAGCAACGAGACAAACTTAGTTCAGGCCAGCATTCCAAACACAACATCAGGCCTACAGAAGGAAAAGCTCTCTCTTTTTTTCTTCTGTGGGTTTAATGTAGATCTTTTTAATACCTTCCACAAGAAAATTAGCAATCATTTCACTGAGACAAAGCTATTAGCATTGCCTTTGTCCTGACATTTTCTTCTCCTTTTTACCTATCTGAAATTATTTGAACTGATGCCAGATAGTATTTTGGCTGTTAGGACAAATTATATTGTAGAGAACAGCATTCTGCAACATGAGGACATTAAAAAGCAAGCTTCTTGTGACTTCCTCTCTGCAAAACTTCTCAACATAAAACCACACAAAATTTTCATGTGGAATATCTGATTTTTTTAAACTATTATTAGGTTTTCATAATAAAATAATTAGACAAAATGTTGCTTAGGCAAGTTTTAAGAATTAGTTCTAAATGCCTGGCTGCTTACATAAGTAATGGAATCATGAAACCACTTCTTTGATGTCCTGTTCCACTTTGTTTATAACCAGTTCACACAGCACACTCTAACTCCAGTCTCAGCTGTTGACAAGTCATACTTGTGGAATTCAGCCCTAGTGTAATCATTAAGAGAAGAGTTTAAAGTAAAACATGCTAATTAATGTGGTTGTTATAAGGCTCTTAGAGAAATTATCAAAACTTGCTACATTCCAAAATATCCTTCAGTATCGGGAGCCAGATCCTCTTCAATAAGTGACAAGAACTGCCCTCAGATTACCTGGTGCTTTTCTCAGGTAAAGAGCAGAAGAAAATCAGCCTCATCAATTTTTGGAGTAACAGACTTGAGGTAATGAAAAATAAGATAAATTGTTAAAAACTCCGCAAATAAAGAAATGCCCTGTCTGTTTTCTCAACACTAAAAATTAGTTTCTTAATCAGTATTCCAAGGGTTCTATTGCAAAGACTGAAAGCAAAAGCAACGTTGATAGAGCTGATCAACCACAGTTCCCTGGGAGCTTTAGTCCAGAGCAGTAAGGAGTTCCCCGTGTGCCCTGAGATCAGCGGATTTACTGTGCACTTCACACAAGAATGCCCATACATGCCCACAGCTCTACTGAAGCAGCATTCTCACTATTGTCTGGCTACATGGGTCACTTTAATCCAAAGGGTACTGTTAAGACAATTACAATGGAAGCTTTTCTCTCTCATTACCTAATTCTGCCATGGACACAGTTGGAGAGGTCTCCCCATTTGTAAAAGAACAATAAGGGAAGAAGCCCGATGCTGGTGTGTAGTCACATATTGGTTCTGGTTTGATTCCATTAATATCAAGACCCGACTGATCTGGAGAAGGCTGTATGTCTAAGTAGAAGCTGCTAACTGCAGAGTCTGCTTTGCTACCTTCAGGGGTATGCCCATCAATGTAATTACTGAGGTCGTCATGTAGCTCTGTTAACCCATTGGTGGTGATATTGTATGTTGGTGTGAGTGGTTCTGCCTCTCCTGGCTGCTGCTGGTGATCCCGCTGCTGCTGCTGCATTCGGTGTTTCTGCACCTCGGCGTACAGGCTGTCCCTCTGCTTTTTTGACATTCGACCAAACTTTACAGCTGAAATACAGACACACAAGAGATTACATCTCTACACATCCACCACTGCCTTTTAATTGTGAGTCTTTAAACACTTCATGGAAGGATACAGCACAAACCCCAAATTCGCAAGACGGGCAGACCTAAGAACCACTTCTCAGTTACAGGTACGAAGCAGCACCTACTCTTTAAAAGACTGTCTTGACATGCCACTGAAATGGACCTTTAAAAGTTACTGGTTTAACTTCATTCATTAACTTTCTACTTCTGTACTGGAAAGATTTTCTCTTGTATGTCCATTGAGGTTGACAGATGCATCTCTTCAGCATTCAAACCCTACCTAGAAAAGTAGATGCTAAACCAGAACATATTGGCCTGAGACAACTGTGCAGTTCCAACCAGCTGTACATTCCCACTGTGGAGTGAACCTAGAGTGTGGTGCCAACATGTGGGGTCTATCTCAGTGTATCAACAGCAAGCTTTACTGAGACTGCAACTAAAGCATGTAGGAAGAACCACCAAACCTGCCTTCAGCAGCTCTGTGACAAGCAAAAATGTTTAGTAGATGAGTGACCTTTGTGTTACTCACAGATGTTAAACCTATGTGTTTGTGCACACAAGTGCATGTGTTTATCTCCACAACATTACTATGACTTTGAGGAGCATTAGCTGCAAGCCAGCAGCAACTAGTTTGCAGCATCCAGGGAATTCCAAAGGATGCAGCATGGGATTTCAAGGACCTATATCAGCTGTAAAAGCTTCATCCTTTAGAAAGGCAACTAATGCCTTCTGCTTTTCTACAGGAAAGCAAACATGTTGGAGGAACTAGTCATTACATCATCAACTGTTTCAGGATTTTAGTCTCATGGCCAATTTAAAAAAAATAAAGACAGTGTAATTCAAGAAAGTAATCTCAAAACAATGTCCTTGATCGGGCCTCATGCACCTAGAGTAATGTGTATTTGTAGAACATACAGCGCTGCTGTCACTGTGGCAGGGGAAAAGACTGAGTCAGATCTTCAAATGGGTAAGTGGTGGCAGGTCCATTCCATCTGTGGGGGAGGTGTGCAAGTCTCAGCTGCAAAGCCAGTTCTGACTGAATTACATAAGCAGCTGTTTGGCAGAGGCAGGCTTTCATCACTACTCAAGCTGCAATTTTGAGCTTAATATTAACAGCACTCAAACATCTTTTTTTCAGAATTCTACCTTTGAAAAAACACTGCATTTTTTTCTTTGCATTTTTTCCATTGTTCATTATACACATATTTAACTTCTGTCGATACTGTGAAGCGTTTCTGATCTATACTCATGCACCAGGCAGTGCTACTTGCAACTATAGGAGGTCACTTAAGTTGGAATGAATATACAGAGGAAGTATTAACATGAGACTAAAAAACTCCATCTTCAAGAAATGACAAAGACAAAGCTCTTAACTGGGAACTATAAAAGGTAAGTAGGAAAAAAGATAAATCCAAGAACTTTGTACATGCCCTGATTTATATATATTTGAGTATATAGCAGCATCTAAAGCCATACAGCATGTTACATCGAAAAATATAAAGCAACATTTAAAACTCACTTGATGATCTCAACTATCAGCCCAATGCCCAATTAGGATATAAACGCTATGTTTTTTGGTTGACCATACATCACACTACACCTTCTGTATACCGTTCTGTCATTATTTTGCAGCAAGGCCCCGAGGTAGCAGTGCTTACCATCCCGAGACATCCCCACAGCAAGGCATTTCTGTAAGCGACAGTGTTGGCAGCGGTTCCGACTGGTCCGGTCGATCAGACAGTTCTTCTGCCGAGGACACGAGTACGTGGCATTGCTCTGCTGACTCCTCCTGAAAAAGCCCTGCGAGACAAGAGCGAAATACAAGTCAAGAAGCTGTTAACTGATGGAGCACATAAAGACTCTGAAAGGTAGCGTACTTAACAGAACAGAAGTTCAAGTGCTCTGTAGTCAACTAAAGGAAGTTAAAACTAAAGGTTTTGTTGGTTTTTTTCTCTCCTACAAATAAACAAAAAATAGTAAATAGCAAGAAACAGTTAATTTTAAAAAGTGTTGTAATGCATAAAGGAATTACACTTTTTTATTCACTGATTTTACATAACCTATATTACATATGGTACTCCAGCTCTTCCCAAATGAGATAAAACTAATTATAGACCTTGATTTCCTATCTTTCCTGGATTGGCATAGTTCTTCAAAATAGGGAGGATTCAACAGCTACAACCCTGTTGTGCTCTCTGGTGCGATGGTGGCAGGTTCTGATGTTCATACATACACTCACCAGTGTGTATATGTGTTTAAAAACACACAGCACAAAGCTGAACAATTTCTCTTACAAAGAAGAATTTCTTAACATGTTTTTTATAGGCTCACAGAATCGTTAAGATTGGAAAAGACCCCTAAGATCATCGAGTCTAAACATTGTTCCACTGTGTTTACTACTAAACCCCAAGTGTCACAGCCACATGCCTTTTCGAACACTTGCAGGGATTGTGATTCCACCATTTCCATGGACAGCCTATTCCAATCCCTCCCCTTTCAGTGAAGAATTTTTTCCTAATAGCCAGTTGAAACTTGCCCTGCCACAGCATGAGGCCATTCCTTTTTGTTCTCTTGCTGGCTCCATGGGAGAAGAGCCCAACTCCCACCTGGCTCCATCTTCCTGTCAGGGAGTTGAAGAAAGCCAGAAGGTCACACCTCAGCCTCCTCTTCTCCAGATTAAACTCCCTCAGCACTTCAGCTGTTTCTTATCAGACTTAAAACCAGTAACAGACTTATGCTCCAGACTCTTCCCCTGCTCTGCTGCCCCTCTCTAGACAAACTCCAGCCCCTCAATGTCTTGCTTGTCATGAGGGGCCCAAAACCAGACACAGTACTTGAGGTACATCACTAGTGCCCAGGACAGAGGGAGGGTCACTGCCCTGGTGCTGCTGTCACCTATTGCTGCTATTGAGTTAAGTTTGATGCGAACAGCCCAGGTTTTGTTCAACTCTGTGCAGGATTTAGATTCATAAGGAGGGGGAAAACTAAAACGTGTTTTATGTATGATCTCTTTCCTGAGTAACCCCATCTCCAAATGAAGTTGGAGCTGGAAGGTTACACACAGCTACAACTTTATTGTCTCCTCCAGAAGGGTGCATGTCATTAACCACTTTGCAGCTGTTTGCTTTGAAGTCCATTTCATCCTTTTGCCACAGACTACCGAAACACAAGCTGCTGTGTGTGTAATACCTACTTCACAAGGATTCTGCAAAGATGTAGTCATTCTAAAGAGGCATTTGAGAGCAGTGAGCACACTATTTTAGTTTTACGTTGCCACATAATGGATTAATTAACAGTGCTGCAAAGAAAATAGTTCCTTGGAAAGGCTGGGCACCTTTTAATTAAAGCTGGACGTTTACCAATTTGTCATTTACTCAAAGGTTTCATGCTGGAGTCCCTCAGCATGCACACAGATACCTGGTGAAGCAAATGAAGGAAGGACTTCTGCATGACAAGTCTCAAGCAGTTAAGTATTTCCTATCAAACTGCCTGCAGAAACATGGCAAAACACTGAGACAAAGCCCCTGCTCAATCTTAGCAGGAGGGCACCAGTCTTTGTTGATTACACCCCTTTTATTAAAGCTTCACTGGGAAAACATGGATATTTAAAAAAAAAAGCAAAAAAACCTGAAGATGCCATCTTTAATCCTGTTTTTCTGTACAGAATTATGACTGAACTTTCAACCAGATTTATCATGTTGGTCAATAGTGAGGTAATTGTCACCGAGACTGCAAGTATTGCACATATTGAGTTCCAATTGCATGCATTTCACCCTAAAGAAAACCTGAAATACCATGGAAATGTCTACCAGTCCAACATCACAACGGATCCCTCTAGAGAAACTAACTCCTGGATAAGTAGATAGATTCGTTTCCAGTTCTGGGAGCATCGTCAGTGGAGCCTGTCACTCCAGTGCAAGTACAAGTGTGTTCACCACTAAACTCTACCAGAAAAACAGGGTTAGGGATTAAGCTGACCAGTGACTGGTCAAGGTTCTGCATCAGTCCCTGAGAATTTTAGTTCTCCAGATACTTTCCTAGTTACACTGAATGACATGCATGAGTGCATGAAACACATGAGCTGCATGAAACTCTCTGCCACCTCTGAGATTCTGGAAGTCAGCCTAGACATGTCCCAGTAACCTCAAGGATCCATATGTTTTCCTTTAGCTGAGATTATATATATATATATATAGATATAGATATAGATATAGATATAGATATAGATATACACACACTGATTCTAAATTGCCACTTTGGCATATTTTAAGAATAGCCTTGTCAAGCTGAGGATTATTTTTAGTATTATAACAGAGAAAATACTGGCCTTTTTCCTTTTCCAGACTTTCCCTAGAGATACAGCTGCTCAATACATTTTAGTGTACAATATATCAGCTAAATTACAGCTTGAAGCTAAATTTCCAGTAGAGCAGAAATGCCTGAACCCATGCCTTTAAAAGCAGTTGCACTTTACAAACCAGAGATAGAGTGCTTTTAAAAACAAACCTAAGAAAATATCAGCAGTAGCTAAAGAAAGAAGAAACCTTGTTACAAACTTCAAAAGCTGATCTAAACTTGTCCAGAGCTCAGAAAGACAGGTATCTTGGATTTGCAAGTGAATTGACAATGAAGGTCAAGTGAGGATATTTTGTTCTATGGTGCTGTCTTTTACATGTGAGTTTTGTAATCTTTTAGTCCTTGGTCTTTCACTTCACTCTAAGACAAGTTGGAAAGCCCCTATTACAGGAGCCTTTTGTACATACTTACAGTTTCTTTCTAGGTTTTTCCCATCCTTTATTAAAAGGAGAAATGCTCTATTCTGTTCTATTCCCTTGCTTTTGCCAGAGACACGGAGCTGGCTATAATTTTTCCACCAGGAAGGAGGAGGTGTATACATTCAAGCCTTATGCAAGCCAGCCCAGGTCACATGCTTTTTATTGCATGCATGTTTACATTATTTCATGTGACATAGTGGGCCGAGGCAGAGCCACCCCTCCTGATCAAGCAAAGAGACAAAGCTGCTGCTGCACCGAAGGAGCCCCAGGGTGGGAGCACTCTGGCCCATGGCATGCTCCAGCCAAGTCTCAGCCCCTCCCAATGTCAGCACAAAGATCCAGCCCCAGCCGCTGAGCTCTGCACATTGCCTTTTCCTGCAGATGGATCCACTTGGTGCCAGAAGAAGAGCAGAGCACATTACAAGCCACAGCTTGGTCCCTGTGTTTCAGACTCCTATTTATACAGAACACAAGTCTATCGGTTTTCATTCGCTGCCACAAAATCAGGTTTGGGGAAAAAGAACGCAAGAACTTTTCATCGGCAAGTCAGTTGGAATAACAACTTGTTAAAAAAGGACTTGGAAATGTAAATAGCATTTTTTGCAAAGTCTATTAATAGTGTCAGTGACTCCTCTGCTCAGCAGCTCAGCATTGGAGATGTTGGTGTCTGAGCTGGCTCCTGAGCCAGCTGTGCTTCCCTCATGTCCCAAATGGCACCGCACAGGCTCCCTCTCCATCACGCATGGGCTGAAAAGCTGAGCTCATGTTTGGTCTTCTGACAAATTTTCATTTAATGAATTGATTCCTACAGTTCATTAACATACCCACTTCCACTTCTGTATACACATATGTCTTAATTAGCTGCTCATTGGCTGTTTAATTACAAGAAAACAGCTGACAGCTGCCTTGCTGCATCCTAATGGCAGACGTTTTGGAACGACTGTATAAAAGCCTGTGACAACAAAGGCTTATTCATAATCCCATGATTTATGGCTAATACTTAAAGACTTCCACGTATCATTAAGTTTTGCAATATTCTGAGCAATTAACAATTAGTTGGGGGGAGTAATTCTTTTACTGTTTTCTAAAGCAAACCAACACAAATTTTCTTCAAAGAAACATCAGAAAAATACACTGTAATGCAAAAGACAGGCAAACATTCAAATTGGATTTTTAACCCTTTTATGACCATCAGCATGTATTTTAGTTGTAAAGAGAGGCGAGCACTCTGACAATATTGTTTAATAAACTGTTTTAATAAGGTATTTGGTAACAAAGTCATAGTGTCACTGAAAACAGCAAAAGCACTCAGTTTTACATTGGTAATAAAGACAGGAGTTAGCTTGTGTTTGTCAACGAATGAAAGCAAAATGGGCAGGGGCAGCACACCAGGTTTAGTTTCCTGAAGGAAAGAACCTTTTGCAGTTACAATAAACAAGATCATTTGAGGTCTTAAAAGACACAAGAGACAAAAGCCAGTACTGATAAATCCTAGAAAGCATCTGAAATGCCCAGAAATGCCCTGCATGGGTGGCTTTGTAGGACCAGCTGCATGCAGTCAGGTAAAGAAAGGGATCACTACTGCATTGGTGGGTCAGCTGTGCATGAACTATGGACAGTAAAATCAAGTAACCGCATTTGCAAATTAAATTATATCATTCATTGTATGACAATGTGGAGCTGGATTTAACTTGCTACTAGAAGAAAAGAACATGGATGTGTATAAACCACTCTCCTTTCCCAGCATGGTCCTTCCTACAGCATAAAAGGTTGTTAATGGGTTCCCACAGGTAATGGTTGAGTGAAGTGCTCCATACAGATACCAGTTTTGTCAGTATTGCTCCTACAACTACCCTCTCTTAAAAATGTATTTTATTTATAATAAGCCACAGAAGCCCTCCTGGATAAAGTGTAAAATACAGCCTGGCTAAAACCTCAAATTTTCAGTTAAGGGGGAGATGATGAAGGCATGTTAAATTTTATTTTTTTAAAGGCAGATTCAAATTGAGCTAAATAGGCTGATGGGTTGGGAGTACTCAATGCCTGTGCAAAACATTGCCACTAAGTTCATAAAAAAAGCCAGCAAGATCATAGCAAGACAGGAGATGAAAACTTCCCAAGAAAGACTAATGGGTTTCATTACAAATCTTCAAGTCTAAGTACGTGAAATCCAATGTAACAACTCAACCTGGTCAAAACACTCTAAACTCTGTGAAATGCAAGGGTTGCAAAGCTGCAGAAAAGCAACGGGATCGGAAGTCAATGTGACAAGAGCTATTGGTCTGTGATTTCATCCATGATACAGATTAGGTTTTGAATAAATTATATTTCTGCTGGTTATCAGTATTTACAGAGTAACATTTGAGTTAACGCTAGGATTAAGTAACATTAAAGTTCACACCAAACTGGAGTGAAACCAGTCCAAGCTGGAAACAGCCGACTTTGCAGTGGCTGTTGCTGCCTGTAGATCATTCCTGACAGGCCTGGCTGGAGGGCAGCAGCACAGCTGTTCCCTTCTGACAACCACAGCCCTGCTCCTGCCACCTGATGCACGTGGGTGGGTTTGTGGCACCGCTGCAGAACCTCAATGAATTTCTCTGGGACTGTGAAGGACGTTGACTGCAGGAGCCCAGGCACAGGACTGGGAACAAGGTCTTTGTAGCCAAGTACTTTTTACAAAGGAAGCTTTAGCATAACATGAAGAGCAACATAAGCATGCTCAAACCTGCAGCAGTCATAGCCACAGAAAAGCTGGGAAAAGAAACCCATACCAATCCACACCTGGCTGCTTTGGCAGAAGTCAAGCTATGCCAACCTTTTCCCCAGCCAAAATAGTTCTGTTGGGTGAGACTTTGTTGACATTACTGTGGAGGAGTGTAGCACAAGCAGAATCCATAAGCCACAGTAAGGCATTTTAAATGCTTCCTAGGCCATGATCACGTAAATTCTTCCTGTGACTTATGCCCACTAGCACTACCCCAGTCGGTCACTACTTGCAGGTCAGCTGGGCTCTGGCATTCAAGAAGACTGAGTTTCTTTAGGAGTGAGCTTCTCAAAGGAAGATAACTTGGTTAACTAAGTTGATAATAATTGGCAATAAAATTCTCTCTGAAATTGTATGGCTACAAAACTTGCCTGTGCTCCTTCAAGAGGAGGAAAAAATGTCTAAGTCATTCACTGGGCCATTATCTTACTTCTCACACTCTGCTTTCAAGGTTCAAATGGGTTTCAGTGTGCTGAGCATCCCTGCCTGCTCGCCTTCTCTTTTGCCCTCTCACAGCTGACCATTCTGGTGGAATTCTCAGAAGCAGAGGACTGCAAAGAGCTCCAAGAGTACTTGATCTATACAGCACTTGAAAGAAAATAATTTGTTCTAAAATATAGTATACTGCACACACATTTCTCACTAGATGCAAGAAGATGAAGGAAGGAAAACACACCTGGCAGCTTCCCTGTCCTTGGGCTCCTGCTCTGCAAGAAGCCCTGTGTGGGGAGGTCCAGCCAAGCATCAGCACCACATTAACCCTGCTGTGTCTGCACACAGGTTTGGATGTCATGAATCTCCCCCCAGGTACTCTGGTCCCAGATCATTTAAAGATTAAAGAGCTCTCAGACCCTGAACATAACTTGATCCTTGACAAGACAATCAAACAGCAGAATTCTCACAACAAACGTCTGCACTTCCCACAGCTGAAATTTCACAAAGGCTGCTTAACAACAGAAAGCTGGAAAAAGTCACCACTTTGTTATCAATGCATTTTTAGAGCATTTCTTGCATTTTCCATAGCAACAGCAGTCACAAAGGGCAGAAGGTACTGTTCCCATACCATTCCAAGATTCTTACATTTACTTTCTTTCCTTCATTGTTACCAAAACTTCCACAAGACTGAGAGGACATGTTAATGAAAACACAAAAAACTTCCTGGGAAAAACACAAAAGACAACTTCACAATATGAATGCAAGGAAGTTTACTTTTTGAAGATGGGTTGTAGCATGAAGCAAGTCAGGAGAGCAGACTAAAAACTATCATAATCATCAATTCTTCATATCTCAAGTATATATTAAGAGGAGAAAACCTATCAGTATTGGATTGCAACATACATCCATGAAGAGAACAACAAGCCAGAGCATGCTGTGCACAACGTGTCACCCCAAGCCAGTGCTGTAATTCTGCACTAGGGATCAAAAGGAATGATCAGCTTCACTCCCACCTGGTGTTGGCTCTGTCCAGTTTAATTCCTGGTTGTGACAGACTCACTGAACAAAAGAGAAATGCTGCTAGTGCAATCCTTGTTCACTAGATTTACCAAAGGTACAATTCCAGGAAAAACTTCAAAGCCTAAACCTTACAGAGCAGTGATTGCACTGCAAGGAACAGGCAGTGCTCTCAGCAATACTGAGCATACTGAACACCAGAATCATGTGCTACTGTGAAATACCACCTCCCCTGCCAAATAGAATAGATTTCTAACTGCAGCAGAGTGCAAAGAAAACAGAGGGGAGAGCTCTCACCTATTTCAACAGAGCTTCATAGTAATTTACAGAGCAAAACCAGATAGGGAGATTGAAGAAAGCCAGACTCATCTTCCCTTGGCTGAATGCACTGAACAGGTTCTTGGTGATGTGCTTGAAGTAGATCATCTCCCTGTACCTCTTCTGCTTATCAGAGAGACAGTGTACAGCACACCTAGCACAACTGTGTGATTTTGAGGATTGTCCTAAAATCTGCAGCAGCGTAACTGTGTGTGTGTCACAGAAATGTCCTATTTAAAGCCCAAATAAAACCAGTACTTCAGAATCCCCAACGATTTTATATTCAACTTAGGAGCAATGCTTGCTCTTTAAAAAAAAAAGAAGAAAAATAATCACTATCAAAAGGCTAAATGCTTCTTTTCAGACTTAATATTTTAGAAGCTTACCTTGCAGCCTTCACATGTAATGACACCATAATGGATTCCTGATGATTTGTCTCCACAGATCTTGCATGGAATAATTTCAATTTGAGCTGCAACAGAAGCACGCAACCAGTTAATTACATTTTCTTTGAAACACCTTATAAAAGCATTCCCTGATCAGCATTTGTACAGTGAAAACTAATAACCTGCTAAACATTATACTGCATTAACTATTCATTGCTGAACTGCAAGGATCCCCTAGAGCTTTGGACTAAATTATGGCTGCTCGTTATATAATAGCTTTTGGGTTATTAAAATGGGTCATTTGAGAAGGTATTTAAGAACCCACAAGAAGGCTAGAATCAGCATTTCAAAGCCAAAAAGAATAGGAGAGTTCACATTTTGGCCAAAGAGCTAAGATGACACTAGAAAGGTTTCTTCCAACTGTATTCATGCAAGACCACAGGTAATTTTAATGCTTGCCCCTGCCTGGAAGCAAATGTACCACCTTTACCACAGCCACCAACATCCATCCAGCCCATACGACTGGGCAACCCTAAAGAGAAGTTATGAGGCGAAGAGCAACTCCATTGTGCATGAGAAATCCAAAACTCACCTATCTGAATCAAACCAACAGGGCACACATCACACGTGCTTGGCAGTGCTCACAAACACAGACCACACATAGCTAGGTGACTGAAATCCCAGGAAAGCCCTTGCTCTGCCACAGTGTGTTAAGATGAGCTGCATCAGTCTTCTGGAAGTGGCTTAGTTGGAACAGTACAAATGCAACTTTTGCTGTGTCTGTAACTGTGATATATTAACAAGTGCTGTTCACCTCCTTGAGGATCTTAAATCCATTCACAAGCTGCCCAACTGTTTAAGAGAGCTCCTCTTTCATCCAGTTTATGGCTATCCAGTCTGTGACAACACACAAAATCACATCTAATACTACTGTTTTACAACACATTAGCTTAACTTCAGTTGCACTCTATTCTCAAAAAGTCATGTCCACTCTAAAAACATTGCATTTTGCATGCCATTGAATCCCTAACCAGCTGCTTATTACTAATCAAGAATCATCTTGCAGTACTATGTGTGCTTCATTTCATTGCAGCACAACACAGCTCAGGATCTGGCCCAAAGCATAAGATAATTATAAAGCAGAAGCCCAGAAGACTTGTAGCACAGCACCAACTGTGTTAAAATATTCCTTCAAAATACTCTCCAGGTGACATCAAGTACAACAATGGAAAAGCTGAGCAGCACTCAAATGGGATCTATTTGCTCCCAGGAACCCAACAGCAGCTAAAATACTCTGCTGGGGAAGGCAGTGGCCAGCAGCTGCTATGGACTCCAGGGCTTTTGCCAGGCAGATCCATATCAGCAGCTTTCCAAGGAGTCCCACATAGTGAGACACCACTTGGATCTGCTTCCATCATAAGGACCTTGGCATCCTCGACCTTTCAACCCCACCATCCTTGCAGCAATAAAATACCAGGCTGGAATTCAGAGGTCTGTTTAAGACACTTAAGGAAGGAAATACTTCTTCCCCAAAAATTTCACTTTGCTTTCAGCTAACACATTAAACATAATGGAGCAGGAAGTGAACTAATAAAAGGGAAAAATAATGTGTGTGCTGTTTCATTAATGTGCTACATGAATTATTACTGGAGCCTCATATGTTAATAAGCTTGTAGCAGAAAGGGTGGCATAACCTCCCGTTCACATCAACAAATTGGAGAACAGACTGAAACTCACAGAAGCTCAGAATTTGAATCAAGTGCAGTTCAAATTCAGAGAGCAATCCTGTGGGCAGGTTCCAGAATAGCTCTACCAAATCCCAGTTGTGCCTTTTCAACATATGATTATTTTTCTCCTCTGCTGCAGTGAATCAGCAGCCTTCTGCAGCTCCTTGGACAGGGTAGTGACAAGGCTTATCTCCACAGCTACATGGCAAGGTATTTTTTACATTTCACTTTTATATACATAATTAATGCCTTATTTTGAATAAGTATGATATAATTGGATCTAGTTTATCTACAATCTCCAGCATGTTAGTTAAATC
Source organism: Toxostoma redivivum (assembly GCA_013397375.1). Lineage (NCBI taxonomy): Eukaryota > Metazoa > Chordata > Aves > Passeriformes > Mimidae > Toxostoma > Toxostoma redivivum. The sequence goes on from VXBI01011683.1 coordinate 235,025, forward strand.
ACCCATGAAGCCGGTCTATGCAATCCCTATTTCTTAAGCAACAGGACATTTGCAGAGTGTTTCTGAAGGAATGTAACATGCCTTCAAAGTGATGACCTAAAGCTAGGTTAGCAATAGTCTAAAAGGTGCCATAATTAGTCCCAAATGCATTTTCCAGGGTGCTTTACTGGTATAAGAGAATCTCCACAGATTAACAGGCTCCAGCTGTGCCAGCATTTGCCCAACATAATTTTTATGAGTGCCGGCACCAAATCAGATATAGTTTTAGAATTCCTGATTTCTTCAAATTTACATCTTCAAGGTACTTATTTCCAATTAAGCACACAAGATTTAAAACTGCAACTTACTGCTGCACTATGAGATGCAGGACAATGGATGAATCTCAGAAGCACAAATCACTCGGGACTGCCACAACCAATTGTAATACAAATTAATGCACAGAGAGATCAGATCAATTACTGCTCCACTGCGGTGCCTTTGCAAATCAACTCATTGAAATGGAACCCCTGTCGCAGGTTCATACACTTCCCATACAGCATGAAAGGACTTAAGATACTTTAAACTTACTAAATGCAAATTGCCTGTGCCAAGATTATGCATTTTTTCTTACAAGGGTGAAAATATTTTCCCCACTTTTAACTTTGACATGCAAATATGTACTTGCTAAAACCTTGTTCTTATGCAAACAACGCAGGTGGGAAATATTTTTACATGTCAAGAATATGTTCCGACTTGGTTTCTCACATTCCCAGAGTTACTTAAAGCTTCCTACTGTGCTCAAATTAATTGTACCTGTTTTCTCTGCTTACATTTATTTATATGATATATTTTTCAAGATTACACAGAATACTCTAATTCATGCTTTAGACTAGAATTAGCCCAAATTACAGTTTACAATTTCTGTCTCCTGGGGTGGTGCTCAGGCTGATTCAGGCTGGTTCATGCATGAGCAATTTCTTAAATACGAACTGCAGAAAAAAATAAACTCTTGTGGTTGCTTAGGAACCGCCACAGATACCCAGGTGACAGATGTAGTTTGTACTCCCAGATTAAAGGCCTAAGACTCTTTCACACCCTGAAATAACAGTGCTCCACAATCCTACCAAGGCTGTCCTGTGCCAAAGGCAGCAAAGAGGAGGAATAAAAACCCAAACAAACCACCAAGAGCAAAAAATGGAAGCTTGAGCACCGAGACCCACCACTGAACAAGATGCTACAGAAAGGGCTCCTGAGAGAAAGGAGAGATCTTCCAAGGGCTGGAGGCAGCAATCCCTACAAACTGATGTCAAACAAGCTCATCTCCAAAGTGAAGAGACTTTGCCATCCACCAACACCCCTCGGTTAATGTGCCTTCACTTGGAGCTCCTATCACTACACTGTCTGGTAACTGTCCTCCTGCTGTAATGCCAGATGAGCTTCCAGAAAAGGGAGTGTGGACCCTGATCTACTCAAAATCCAACTGAACAGGAACTTGAGCCCAAGTATCACAGGGAAAAAAAAGCCAGTGTTTTTCCCCCTGAACATTTATTCTTCCTCCATCCACTGTGTCTTCACACAGCAACTGTCTGAGGTAGCTCTGCTATGCTTAAATAACACCATTGTCTCCACCTAATTCCTAGGGAACATGCCAGCACTCAATGACATCTTTGGCTGCCACCTGGAACAGGAGAATATGCCTTATTCCCTCCTGCTCCAGGGCTGTTTGTTCCCCACACCTGGGACAGTTTCACTGTGTTTGCCTGCCTTTTTCAAGTTACCTCCCCCAACCAAACCCTCTAGACAGCCTCTCTCTTTTTATTAATTTCCCACATCGTGAAATGCCACTTTCCTTGTCCAGTTTGTGCAGCAAAGAAGTAAGAAAGCCTAATTCTGTACCTGTAAGGGAATGCACTGTACAAGCTCATCATAGTCTGTAATTTCTCTTTCTAACTCATGGGGCAGACTCAGATCAGGGCAAGAGCCTCTACAGCCAAGCAAAGCACAGGTCACCTTTCTCCCCAGTTCTGTCACTTAAACAGAAACACACTGAACCTCAGCACAGGAAAGTGTGTTACCTGTTCACCTTGAAGAACACTTTTTGAAAGAAAAAATTAGTTTTCCAAAGACAGAAGTTTTTTCCTCCCCATTAATGTTTGTGAATAAAATGCTTGTTTCTAGTGAATTAATTGTCTTGGAGTAGAAAAAGGATTTTTCCTTTCCTCCTTCTGCTTTCACACATTTTAAAATTGTACATGCACACAAATAACATTCTTTTCCCAATTCACAACAGGTAGGAAACCTCAGATTTGGTATCCTGGGAAGGGCTCTTCAGTGAATGCAAAAATTGGTCCTGTGTCTGCCTTTTAGGGGAGATCTACCCAGCTGATCTGAGTGATCTAGAAAGGTGGGTAATCAATGAATTTAATTGTCTTGTCTGCTCTAGACTGAAGGCAGGAAGAAAGGAAGGAAGAAAGAGAAAGCAAAAAGGAAAAAGGGCATATGATTAATCTTATTCAAAAAAGCAACATGAACCCCTGAGTGGAGAGGCCTTTCACTCAACAGTGAAGGAATTTAATGATATTTTAATTCCAAGCCTAACTTTTAGAAGGTGAAAGTCAGGTAAATCCTACTGTGTCTTACTATTTCTGACTTTAAAAATTAGCATTTTCTGGAAAGGAAAACCTGTGCAGGAGGTGCTCCCTTCCCCCAGGGTACGTGAGGTCCCAAGTTCCCGTGTTCGCTGAGACACCAGCACTTCTAAGGAGCTCCCGGTCACAGCTCCCAAGGCAGCCATGTCCACAAATTCCAGGCATACACTTTTCCACTCAGTAGAGACAGACTTAAGCACATAGTGAGTCTGCAGACCAGTCTCTACTCCTTAAAGCCTCTATGGGCACTGTGCATCCTCCTCACATGCACAGCTTTCCAGGTAAAGCATCCCCAGCTGACCACAGCACACAGCTGAGCTGAGGACGTGCCCTAAGGCTGCAGTGGGGTACAGGCAGCAGGCAGAGCTGCAGCTGGGACCTTCTGGGGCTCAGGACACTGCTTAAGGAGCCATCTCTTCCCTGGCTGCAGCAACCCTTCAAAGCCCTTTCCCTGGATGTGGCCCACGTGTGCCCAACCTCTCTGGTGTGTACGACTGTAGAGCTAATTCAGAAGGGCTCTGAAATGAACATGATACATGCACAAATTGGGCCAACCTGCTTCTAGAGGGATGTGGCTTGTGCCAGACATTCCTGCTAGTGCTGTTTGTAAGTATATTGATTAAATTAGGAGGCATACATATTCAGTGACATATTCATACATATTCATTGGCTCAAACAAGGGTACTGCATGTAATGTGGTATTTAAAGCAACATGATATCTGATCACAAACTGAATTAACACGGAATGATTTTACTATATAATATTCTAATCTTCCTGCATTTTCAGCTTCATTACCTAAATAATTTGCTCTGTCATGTACCCTAAGTAATTTGAGCTGGCTGCAAATTACTCTCCGAACACCTGCAGCTTCCAAACGCTGCAGTTCCACTGAACCGAGCACTGGTGGCAGCACAGCTCTGTCCACCCCATCCCTGTATGCTGTGAGCGACCATCTCCACTCACTCACCCTGAAACACTGAAACCCCGTGAGCTTCGGGGGATGATGGGTGCTTGGGAGACATCTGAGGCGATTTTACCACACACGGTAAGTGTCTGATCAAGAGCCTGCCCACTCCTTGTGTGAAGGTGTGCTTGTTCCATACACAGCCCTTACGATAAGGACATTCTGAGCAGGCCCCACTGGTGACTGCAGCGACAGACCTGGCAACAAATAACTCCAGAGAAGAACTAACAAAAGAGATTTGTGTCTCATGGTTGGATTTTTCTGGGGTCCAGTAAGGTTGAAATTCCAGCAGAAGCCTTCCCAGCACATGGGATAATTGCATCTTGCTCTCTGTTACAGATTCTCTTCTCCTCCCTACAGCTGAGCTCGGCTGCACATTGTCCCTCAGGGGGGTATCAGATGGGGAACTTTCTCAGATTTTCAATTTTCACATCTTTGGAACCACTGATGTTCTCAAGCTTGGCTGAAATGTTTTGGAAATGGGGAAGATTGGGGTGATGGGCAGAAAACCAAACACAAACAACATTTCTAAGCCTTGTTTCCTTAGGAAATCACACTGGTAATAAAAGAAATACTGAGGTTATAGTGGTACAAATCCTTTGAAGTCTGTGGGTGTGATGGGTGGAGTAGAAATGAACATGGCCACCAAAGTATTAATTAAAAGTAAAGTAAGAGCAACACCTCAAACACACAAGGCAGAAATGCTGCAATGCCAAGTTGAGCTCTGTGGGCCTGGGCACATCTGGATCCCTCAGCAGGTCACTGACACTGATCAGCATTCCCAAATGCTGGAAACATCCATATTAAAGGAGATACAGGATAAATAGCATGGCACCACCTGAGCACTTCTGGGGCTTCCAAGACTGACTTTGAGGAATCAGTATAAATTCCTTCAACATCTGTTTGATTTGGGCACATGGAAGGGAACAGAGCAGTAAGAGGTCATATTCCCATGCCAGGATCACTGATGTTTAGGGCTATTGTTTTCCTTTAAGCCACACAAAATTTGACTGACACATATTTTAATTCAGAGAATTAGAGCTTTGCTATTACATGAAACACTGGCTTCAACAAAGACACCTGCATGTCTAATGAAAGAAGGCAATATGGAAAATCGTTTGGGTTTTCCAAAAGGCAAAACTGCTCCAGTGAAGTTGTTGTGGTGAGGTCCCTATTTTTGATGTTATATTCAAACAGAAAATCACTGTTAACCCTTCATATCATAATATCACCATAATATTCTGAATTCCTATAAAGAAAAATCAAAACAACGTCCCAACACCAGCAAGCTAGGACTTCTGCAAGTGTTCAGGAACACAAGTTAAAAACTGATCTAGTGCTTTTAGAGGAACTCAGAGAGATGATGTTTGCTCCCTCTTGTTCATGTGTGCAACACTACATGATTCTAATTTCCTTCTGTATAACACTCATATCTCTCCACTGTCTTGTCTTCATCCATCCAGAAATATCCTCACTCTTTCCTGACTGAGCAATGAATGCAGCTGAAAGTGAGATGATTTGATTTTCCTTGTTGGAGGAATGACAGGTCAAGACAACTGCAGCTTGGGACCCTGGCCACATTATTAAACCACACCATAGACCAAACTGTAACATCAAACCACTGAACTCCAAGCCTGGGCTCAACCAAAATAGCCAGGCCTGCCACATTCAAAGGTGTTCTGTTGTCCATGAGCACAGAATCCCAGTTCTTGGGACAGTCAATCCCTTGGTATATCAGGGGCATGCAATTAACATCTCACCACTCCACAAAATCTATGGAGTTCCCCAAGCTCCATCTTTGTTACTGCTTTCATGAACTTACACACAAATAATGAAAATGGCAGAAATATACACCAGGAGATTTACAATTGTAACAACTTCTTCTGGGGTGTCCCTTTTTGTCCCTCACCAGGCACAACAGACGGACACAGTAACAACACACAGCAGCCAAACTTTGATGACTTCCACATGGTCACAACAGACTCCCAAATATCCTAAAACACCAGTTTGTTTCTGCCACATTTTGGCTTCTCACTTTCTTGGTGGCTCAGGTGCTTATGAATAAACATTTAATTATTTCATTTGCCTCTTCTTCTCTGGTTGAAAATTAACAGGAGTTACACTGGCTACAATGAACACAGCTTGGGGCATAATTAATTTCACCAGGCTAAATGGAATTCTTGTTAAATAATGCAATTCAGAAAGTTTTTCATAAGAAAAGAAAACACAGTGACACTGAAATAATGTGATCTTCTAATGAAATCTAATATAGTTTTAACCAAAGCTCTGCACTGAATGACAAGAAATAGGTGCTGCAGAGACTATAATCTCACCAGTGCTGCTATGCTGTGAGCACGGGGATGCTAGCTGGTGTTTCATTTCCTCTATCTAAGAGGAAATTTATTTCCTCTGAGCAGCATAATCATCCTGCATCTCTGCCTCTACCTTCAGCTACCTCAGATGACTGGTACTTACTGCCAGATCTTGGGTTTTGGTCTTATGATCCCAGGGACCAGTGAGCAGAGCTCCAGCCCCACAAATCTGTAGCATTCTGCGTTTCTGAGAGAGAAGCTGCTACAGAGCTGTACAGAGGTGTGCTGGTGGTCTGAACACCTATTATTTTCCTTTTTCACTTTCTAAAGCAAAGCTTGCAGGTATAATAACACACCTACAAAACGTTTCTTTTGATAAAATGACACAAAATGCAAGTTTTGGGAGCAACATAGGTGTGAGCTATTACCACCAAAATTGCTAGCAATGACTTTTGCTGCTCTAATTTGCAACTACTTTTATCCAGTAAGTAGCAAGCTGGAGTTTGTGTGAATCCATCATGTTTGTTTTTACAGGATTCTAGAGTTCACTTATGTTTTGACATCCTTAATTTATTCCTACAGATGATTACTAACCTGGAGCATTTGTCAAGACAAACACCTGCAGCAGGGCACAAGCACAGTTCTACTGTGATCCAACCTGTACCACTGGGCTGCCCAAACCAGCCAGTGCCTATGGTGTGTCAAAGGAAAAACAACACAGAGAACGGAGCTGGGGGCCAACACGTGTGTGCACCTTGAAGCAGCTGAAGTGGCCTTGAATGCTCAATCACACTGAGGTTTCTTGTAATCTTTGTCACTTACTGTTCTTTTGCATTGGGAAAAGTAAATCTACACCAATTTCTCCTTCTTGGTGTCTGAGTGCTGGTCTTTCATTATCTACCACTAATGGAGAGGAAAACAAGAAGTGAAATCTGCAGGAGAATAAGATTAATTTATTTGCTGGAGTTAGTGAGACAATACGAAATTAATTCTCCCCCTTTCCTTCAAAAAGAAACCTGTACTGAAAAGCTCAAATATTTTTGTACTTCTGCCCCATTTCCCAAATCTCTGGAAGAAACTAATAAAAACTTGACTTAAATAAAGCAAGTCTTGAAGAAACACAGCATTTTACAGTGAGAAGTCCAAATCACCCCAACATTTTTTTCACAGATTAATGCACAGAGCCCCCCTTTATTGTAGTTTCCTACTCTCAAGTGTTGGACATGGTCTTCTGAAAACTATAACTTGTTAACTCCAACACTGTCCTCCCACCTTTTCTTCCTAATTAACTGCACTGGCTTAGGGGAAAATCTGGCATTTCTGTTTATTTGCTTGTGGTAGGAAACCAAAGAACTCATCAACCACTCACCAATGCTGAGCAGCACTTCAGCAAGTCAGCTACAACACGGCTATAAGAGCTCAACAACCTTTCCCTGAATTAGTTTTCCTGGGCTGCAAGCAGCCTTAAATGACCAATTCTCAGAAGGCAATCATTCTGGCCCCTATTTCCAAGTGGCGAGTTACAGTATGCAGGAGTAGGAGAGGCGCTCGTTTGGTACCTGAATTACAGCAGCCTTCATTAAGGAAAGGTCTTTTAGAACAGCAGTAAAGAGTTTCTGACCTCCTTTTATACAACATGAAAGCTCCATCACTGGATTTGTTAAGAAGCTACACACACTTGTGCTATCCACTTGCAAAATTGCATCTCAGTTCAGTGATCTTATTAGGCTGCCTACCGGAACAGACCATACAACAGCCACAGGTACCTGATTAAAAAAATCAACAAGGAAACAACAAAACCCAGCCAACCACACAGACCTGACAAAAAACAATCATTTGCAACATAGTGTCAAAATTATTTACAATTTCAACTGCACCTTTCTTTAGCAAGGTGATAGGCCCAGAACCTGAGGGAACTGCAAGGATCCTACAGCACCAACTGACTGTGGGTAGATACCACTGCAGCCTCACCACTTGTACAAATGTGCACCAGACCAAGCATCAACAATTCATGACACAACTCATTAGAAGGCAACCCATCCCCATCACACGTTCTCCATCACAATGCCCACAATGCTTTCCTTGGTACTTTCCACTTGGCCAAATCAAGTTCCACTTTAACAGCTCATTCCTCAGAGAGAGAACAGCAGTTTGAAAAGAGGAACATGGAACTAATTCAGAAGAGCTGACAAAGGAGTGGGAACCCAAAAAGTGTCCTTTCACAGTGTTTCCCATGATTGCGCCTTGTCCTGCTGTTTTGCTGGGCTGCATGGATTTTATAAAGGATTTGGCCTCTGCAGAAATTGCAGGATCTGTCACTGTGCATGGAGAAATGGACTCCATGTGATTAAGTTAAAGCCAGAAAAATGTGGCTGGTGCAGAAACCACATCCCTATAAGAGAGCTGCACTTTGATGCAAAACTACTCTAAATCTGAATTTAATTCTAGAAGAAAAAGTTGCAGGGGGGGGGAAAAAAATTGTATTTCACCCAGACTAGAAAGTCATCATTCTGATGTGACTACATCTGCATTTTTAAGATATTTTCTTTTTGGCTGTAAATGAATTTGATGTCATTAAAAAGGCTCCCTTTGATGCTGTATGCCAAGTAGAATCATTAGTTTCTCACAAAGGTGCACTCTAAATGTCTAGTTAAAATTTTCAGTTTCAGATGATTCATCTAAGAGATGAACAATAACAACCAAAACCAACTCCAGAAGTCTAAACAGTAAAAAACCTTTTAGCTGCACTCACTCATTTATTAACTCCCTCCAACACCTCCTTCCTGGATTCATCATCAAGCAGCCAATATTGAGCGTGAATTCCTCAACTCAATCTGTGATTAACGGCTCTTGCAAGCAAATCACACCCAGATTCCCTCAAACCTCACACAAGACGTTCTCCTGAAGTCTATGCTCTGCATCTTTCTAGCTTGACACAGGGTCCCTTGTTTTTGATACAAAGATGTTTCCCACTACCATTATTTCCATTGTATGTGTGTAATTTTGTCACAGCTCCTCTTCGTGAGTCCTTTGCAGAGATCATCAGAGGATGAGTGAAACTGAGGGACACTAGAAGAAGCCACGTCCTCAGCTATTCCTCCAGGTTTTGAAGGAGGAGCACAAAACAGATTAACTATACCCATGCTTTCTCCCTTTCAACGAAAATATTACTGAAGTTCAAAATCAAGCAGTGGTTTTCAGCTGATAAATGTTTCGTGATACATATTAAGACACCAGCAAATACAGATATGAGAGAAAGCCTTTGTGACAGAAGGTCAAATCTCTGCTGAAAAAATATACATGATTTTCTCTCCAGGAAAGACACCTCATCCAGCCCCTGCTCCACCTCAGAGGGAGTAATATTAACATACATGTGGGATCAGAAGGATTGCTCAGATGTTCTCCTGGAAAAGGGCACAGGAAGATAACACTATGGCCCATCCCCAAAAAGTGCACCAGAGAGAACATACAAGATACTATCGCTGGAGACAATAGGGCTTATTATTATTAAATCTTATGGGCTCTGCTTACAACAAAATAAATGCACCATCAGTCTATCAAACAGCTTCAAAAACATTTCTGTCACAGCTAAAGCTTTATTCCCGAGCATTTTCTTCAAACCATACATACCACCAACCATGCTCACACTGCCTCCCTGGACTTAACTCTGTTTCCGAGCCTCTTGATGTCTATATATGATATACTCAGTGTTTGAAAACCATCTTCATTTCATGACAAGGATCATGAAAGAAAAAAATGTAGCTGCCCACAAAAACGTTTTAGAAAATGACAAGCTTGTGGAAAGAAAAGGTCTATCAAAAGCTCTTCCTTTGCCACAATCAGATTAGGTGCTACGACCTTCATTAAAACCCTTTCTGCCTTCTCATTTCATAGCATTTAATTTCCTGCCTCTTGATGATTAAACCAACTGAAAGGTAGTAGATAAAGCAAGTTTGCTTGCTGTTCCAAACAGATATATTAATGCTTTATGCTTAAAAAGCTTTCAAAGTGTCTTCAGAGGCTGATTAGCAAACACTGTACATTAACCCACGTCTGAGGTCAGACTGTGGCAGCAGATATGTGACTGAAACTTACTCCAACAGCTCTATTCAAGGCACAGAATACTTCCACCGCATACATTAAGGAAGCTTAAAGTTAAGCTTCACATATTTAAACACTAACAAAGTCTACTTAATGGCTGTCTTCAAAATGACAGTGGCCTCCTAATCTGCTGCAGATAAAGAAGTGCCAAGATTAATGATTACATAAGTGCATCGCAGAGCCTAGAAACAATAATCAGCTCTTCTGTTGTTATTTGTGTACAAAGGCTATTAGAGTCATCTGACATTCCAAAATCCAATTTAAAGTTGTTAAACCCCTTTCACGTACTTATTTGAGGTTGGAAAACCAAGAGGTTCAAAAAGGGAAAGGAAGGGTTTGATTTCCTAATTCTTTTCCCCTTACTGATTTTGCTCTAAGCCAAATCTCTCTTTAAGAATTGCAAAAAACATAAAATAAGCTTTTAAACAATGCCTGGAGTAACCAATATTGCCGTTGAATGAATAATACCAATAAAACCTTAACATGCTTAGATAGCAAAATTTAAAATAATGACTAGAAGCAAAGTAAGTAACTATTCCACAGAAAAAGACCCCGTTGAATTGGGGATGTTGCTGACATTGTCTGTGCAACTGTGACCATCTTCAGCAAATCAGGGTGGGCAAAGGAAGGTGCTCGGGCACCAGACACTCATGTTGGTCTGTGAAAGGACTCGGTGGGAATTCACTGGCTGGGTTAACACAGGCACGGCAGCATCCGCAGAGACCAGCCTGCTCTGCAGTGGCACAGACAGCTCTGACTGCAGCCTCTCTAGCCACCGCACCATCAACTGTTTGCCCACAAAATTCCTTTAAAATTCAAAACAAACTTCTTTTTTTCTGACAGGTTACAAACAAAATGAACAACGCGTCTTCTCGTGGTTGCCCCATTTCTCCCTGCTCTGGGCAGCCGGGCCGGGAGGAGCAGGCTTTGCTGCCATCCATCACAGCCCTGGCTGTGGCACACGTCGCTGCAGCCCCAGCGCACAGCTCGCTGCTGGCTTCCACAGCCGCAGGAGGGGCCGCTGAAGCAGGCCCGGCTCTCACACAGCCGGGAACGGCAGGCAGAGCCAGGAGCAGCCGCAGTGACCGGGCCCGGCGCTGCAAGGGGGCGGCAGCAGCCCCAGCCCGCGGGGACAGGACTGCGCTGGCAGCAGTCGGGGCTCCCTCCGCAGCGCTGTGCACGCCAGGGCAATCCCGGGATGGAAGGGCCAGCGCTGCACACACAGCCGAGCTGGTGAGGGGCAGATCCCAGAGCTGCTCTCTCCCCCCCCGCAGCTGACACCAGACTGGAGCAGCCTGAGTGTCCCGTCCGGCACAAGAGAACCACTGTGAACTACCCGCAAAGGTTTCTTCTTCACAGCTACAAAGTGCTTTTCTAGTGTCAAGGCAATTAAGTGATAACTGCGTCTGTGCAGAGGGTATTCAAAATGCTAATACCCCCACCCAGATAAGTTGTCAACTTTGCCTGCTTATTTATCTCCAGCTCTTAGAAATTATTGCCGTGAATGCTCCACTGCCTTCTTCCATTATCTTTGCAATCCTGCTTCTTCCTCACAAAAAGGCAAAAAGCAGAGCACGTAAGAGCTGCACCACGCCGACCACACTGGGGAGTAAAGTGATACAAGCAAAGAAGTATTAGCTGATCTACTGCAGAAAAACTACTGCCATATTCTGCAGTTCTCCAAGTTTGTTCAGCTTTTCATCCAACCTAGAGGTAAGAAAAGCTGCTCTGCCATCAGAGGCTCACATCCTCAAGAAATAACAGCAGTTTGCATCATGAATTATCTAACACGATTTACCACCTGCGGAAAAGAAAATTTATCCTGTTTGGTGCTTTGCCATTTGGCAACCAGATTCTAGAATTTTAATGTCTGTTATCTTTGCAAGGGAGATAACACAACGCTGGTCTCGGGTATCTAGCTCGAAAATGGTTTCCTTACCTCAACACAAGACATCTTGTGTTACATAAGTCTCTGGTCACATGTATTACACGTTTTCCAAGGGGAAAAAAAGCCCACAAAAAACCTGGAAAACTCACTACTGAAAACAAAGGAGCTTGAAACTTACCATCAACACCTATATGAATGCCTTAGTTCTTTTATTTATAAAATTAACAAAATAGCAAAATGGCCACCAAAAAAAAAATCCCCCCAAACAGGAAACACTGACACATTTTTCAAACATGTCTGACAGTTCAATAAGGAGAACACAATCTTATGACCCACAGAACCAGACAAAATACAAGTATGAACAAGAAAACACAGAATAATATTGTTGATTCAAGTGCTGCTAAGTGCTTTTGATAGATTAAAACGAAAAATCCAACTTGCTTCACATGGCTAATACTACGTTCTAAAGGCCAAATCACTCAAAAAGGTAGAAGCTGGCAATTAATGAATGTCAATTTGTTCCCCCCAAAAAGGATACTTAATAAAACTATGAAGAAAATAATAGAAGCAGCACCTGTATTACTACAGTCATTTCAGCCAAAGACAATCCAAACCAGTTCATGAACTGTTTCATCTTTGTCAGAACAAGAAGACCACCTTGTAACCAGAGCTGAACGAAGCCATACAAGCACTTACAAGTGATGAACACAATCTCTCAACCCTTTCAAGACAATCTTTACCCATCATTCCTGCTGATGTTTCTTCCTGTGTTTGTGTTCTGCACACATCAGAAAATAGACAGCAACAAACACCAGGCAACTCCAAATTTTGCTGGAGTTTTAATACTGTACTATTTCAAAAGGCTCACAGTCAGTTACTGTACTGTCCTTGATGAAGACCCAAACCATTTAACCAGAACTCCCCCCATCGACTCTCTGAAGAGTACTTGCAGCATAACTTTGATTATTCAAAGCTCCCAGGGGACAAATGGAAGCAGAAATAAGTGGGGGAGCAGCCAGAGGTCTTCTGAGAATAATGGAAGTGAAAGGAAAGGAAACAAACTCTCACAAAGAACTGTTGGCTCAGCTCAGCCCTAAAGTTTCCCTATTCCTGAATGGAGCATTCATGAAATAAAATAAGCTTCTTTAAGTAAGCATTCCAAATGATTGTAAAAACCATTTGACAAAGTGAAAAATTATTGTACACTTTGCTAGTTGACTCTCCAGAAAGAGACAGGTGTTGTTCTTACTCTAGCAATTTCTTAACCAGCTTAGCAATGATTCTAGTAGTGCCTCAACGGTTAACAAGCAGCCAAAGTCTTTCCAAATCTGTGCTTCCCTAAGTATTATTTGGAAAACATTGCTAGAAGACATTTCAAACTGAGTAAAAAATACAGATTTATCACAAGCCTACATGAGGGAAGAATATCCACATAGAAGAAACCTGTTTTGGGAGTTATGAGTACTTCACACAGAAAGTACAAGTTTTTATTTATATTACTGCAGCACAAGCTAATGCCAATTAAGTAGGAGAGTCACTTTGGATTTAGCACAGAACCTGGCCCAGGGCACTGGCACAGAGAATAGAAATAAATACTAATCATGCTTGCTCACACTGAGAGGATTAGATAACTACAGACGTAGGAAATTAAAACCACAACAAGATGACCCCACGCTCATGATTTCCCTGTTGTAGCAGATCAGTCAATATGAATAATCGACAATGGAAATTGAAATCCTCAGATAAAAATAATGGTTTTACTGCTTTATTTCTCTTCACTTGCACATAAATTGAGCTGACTATCTCTCACAATGCCATGGTTTAATATTCTAAACACACTATCTCCTTTAACAATGCCTGGAATAGAAACAAGCTGCTGAGCCAGATCCTCAAGGGTGAAAATCAACATTGCTACACTGACTTCAGTGGAAGCACATCGATCTCCACCAGCTAAAGCTGTGGGCCCAAGTGGGCAATTAGGTTTCTATTATATGCTAATTTAAATAATGTACCACAGAACATTTGCTGTACAATAAGGCAAGTCTACAATCTTCTGTGGAGAAGGGCAAGCATTTGCTGTGGCATGATGCTTATGGATTCTGGTTTCAAAGAGCAGGATGAAGTTTCGGTATAAACTACTCCTCATAATAACATTTTTAAATCTGCAATTACTCATACCATACTCCTTTAGGAAGCCTATAATTATTTGCTAAGTTCTTACCAATGTCTAGTCTAGATCATAATTGCTAACACTGCCTCCTTCAAAGGAACTAGTGACTATGTTAAAATCTGGTTCTTGTTAGGTTCCTGCTACACAAAGTGGCTGTGCTCTAAATGTTATGATCTGTGTTCAGCTGAGGAAGAAAATCAAACAGATTTATGCCCCAGTCTTGAACCTTTGAACAAGGCCTGAACAATAAAAAAACAATAAAAACCCAAATACAACAATCCCACACACATTTCTTTTGAGGCTTCTGAGGTGGCCGGGTTGGAACAGGGGCTGTGGCTGACACAGGCTCTCAAGTTTTTTTACAATGAAGTTTATGGCAGAGGACCATCTGCAACATCCTCTCACTCTCCTCAGAGGACTCACACTCTGACCACAAAATGAAAAAGCAGAAAAGCTGGGGAATAGGGTTCAGCAACAAAGATGGCAAAAAAGATTGTCAGGGGTCATGGGGCAGTTCAAGTGAAAAGGTTAAAGATATGTTAAAGATATTAACAGCAGTCATTAAAAGATGTTTTGCTCTCTTCTGCAGCAATATTTTAAGTACAAGAATTCCTTTCAGTCTCCTTTTAGATGTCATTGGCACTCTTCTTCCTGCCTTAGTCATCAACAACCAGCTTATTAGCATGCCAAAGGCCCTGCATAAATTTTTGTGGACTTTTGATGTAGTCAGGAGGACGGCATCGTTCCGTAGTTACAGGTTCTCCTAGTTGCAGTCCTTCAAACGAAGCAGCAGCACTTGGTACTTTGTTTTCAGAGCTGGATCACCTCAGCACAGCAACTGGGAAGCCCTCTGAACACCTCTTTTGAGAGAAGGATCAGCAAAATAGGAGGATTCTCCCCATGTGTCTAACTCATATGAAAAGTCATGGCAGACAGGCTCTACCTAAAGACCAAAATCATGCACACAATTCCAACTGGTCTTCTTTTCTGTGGAACCACTCAGGGCAGAAAGGAAAAGGAATGTGGGCTCACATATGTCAGTGTGGTGCAGGGTGAGATGAGGCATTAAGCTCCACACTTACAGCATTTTATTTCCTTTACAAATGTACTTATCCTGGTAACTGTGCTTCTTCCCTGCTTGCGTTTGCAACTACTCAGAAATAGTTTCATTTGAAACAGAAAAAGGTTATACAGAATCAAGAATTTTTAATGATAGCAGCCACACACAAAAAAAAACTTGCCATGCAGGGAAGATGTAAAATGTCGCCAGAGTAAAGACTGATTGAAAAACCTCCTCTGTGTTCTGGACACAGTTTGTCCCTATGCTTTGGGTGGGCTCTGCAAACACGGGGACAACTCAAAGCATGTGATGTGCACTCCAGAGAAAGAAGAAACTAGAACTTATTTTGGTTAAGGCTTTCATGAACTTGATCCCATTAACTCCACAAGCATTTTTGCCAGGAGAAACCTCCAGTCACTGAGCAAAGCCGGCCTCACCTCCCCTCCCTCTCCCCACTTCAGTGGTGCCTCTACAGCTGCACTGCAAGAGCCAACTGAAGAACGACTCAGGCTGAAACTGTACTTGAGGGATTAACTTTAACCTGAATCAGTTTCCTGACTTAATTCCCCACGTGACAGTGGAGATGCCGCTTGTGCTCACACAAGGGAGGAGTGCATTTGTTTGGCAATGCCAGCTTATGGGAGGCTAAAATACACACAGGTCTAAACTCTTGGCCTGCTAAATTTGTCCGAGGAGATCTGGGGTAGCAGGCAGAAGGACAGGGAACACAAGGTTGATTTTCCAAGAAACAGAATAGTCTATGAATAAGTCATTGGTTTCTATGGCCAGTATTGCTGTGAATCTTTAAGCAAGCAACTAATTTCATGTGTCAATTCCTCAGCTGTGAAACGAGGACAACACTTTCTTACATCACCAAAGTGTCGTAAGTTGAAAATTAATGACTGAAGCACTTGGACACTCCAGTGCTGAAGGCCAAGTCAGTCTGTAGCTACAAGAGCTGAGTGATTAGTGACAGGGAGGGGCTAAGGAATCAACGTATTATTTTTGGTGGACTATTTCCTTGGAGGATAAATGAGAGTAACTGCTACTTACTTGATTGCAAGGAATTGAAAGAGCTCTCTGTAGCTCCCTCATGGGTGGACACCTAAACAATTAAATAGCCATGACCTAATTTTAGTCAGAAACCTTATGTCACAAAGAATTTACAGGGAGGCGTCTTCCCTATGTGCAAAAGTAAATGCACTATGCCAATGTGCTAATTTAGCTGTACAGCATTCAGGAATAGACTGTATCCCATTCTTCTTCCTCATATTCCCATTCCAAAATTTCTGATAAGGAGATAAAACTGCATGATATAAAATATCATAGGATTAGGACTGAAAGAAATTCTGTGAACACATTGCTTCCAGCATAAGCATAATGGAATCAGTTCAAGGAAAATTTTCATAAACAGAAACAATGAAGGTGGTAGATAACATAATAATCAAATTCACCTTTTGTGTGATAGAGATGAGGGAATTTCACTCAGCAGGTTTTGTATGATGCCCATACAGACCAGCTATACTAGAAGGCACTTCTTTTTTAAGTGCCATAATTATGCACACAGAGCCATCAAGTGATAGAAAACACATCCTGATTCTAAAATAAGTTGCTCAACAGCTTGTTTTCCTCAGTTACAACCTGTCCTTTCCTTCTAGCCTGAATTTTCCTGCCTTCCTTCAGAAGCAAACGGGAAACGCTTCTTGCTCTCAGGCTAGCTCAGGATTGAACAGCTGTGACTCCTTGTCCCTGTGCTTTAACAGGGACTGTGTGTGAGCCACAGAACTACCCCCGAGTTAGGCACACACTGAACTCCTGTAAAATGTGCAGGACTTATGAACACACTATGAGTTAAATGATGGAACAGCTTCATGAAGCTGGGCACATCTTTTCTGTAATTCAGTTCATACCTGTAGAACATTAGGATTAGAGGCTTCCTATCTGTGAGGATCTATTAAATGCCATTTTGTGCTTGGATACATTAATAGGAATAGAAGCCACGTAAATACTTCAAGTGGTAAACAGAGTTTCAAGTCTTACTGAGCTTATTATGTCTCAAGAGCTCATTATGTCCTTGCTAGATTAGAAGCACATATTCAAAAACAAACACAAACCTAATGAAAATAAGAATTCCCAAAGACAGCTTTAAATTTAAATACCAGCCTCAGGATTTTTGCTTCTGCCTTATGATTCTGAGGCATTGGGCTGATATTCTAAAAATCCCTGGAAAGGGTTAACATTCAAATTCTGTTTCCTTAGTCCTTTGCGTGAGGGCATCAGCCATAAGTAATGATTATTACAAAGTAGTACCTGTGAGTTAAAAAAAGGCATCAATAAAAGTGAAAATCCTGCACTACCAAAATACAAGGCAGATTACAATGTCTGCAGCCAGCCTGGCACCTTGCACTCAAACCAACAGGAATTTTGTTGGACATGTACAGGGTGGGACTGAGTGCACCATCAGCAAGTTTGCCAATGGCACCAAGCTGTGCAGAGCACTCCAGCTTGGAGCCTCTGGCATTAAGGACCTGGACCTGCTGAAGCAAGGCCAGGGGGCCATGGAGATGCTGCAAGGGCTGGAACAGCTCTGCTATGGAGACAGGCTGGAAGAGCTGGGGCTGTTCAGCCTGGACAAGAGAAGGCTCCAGGGAGACCTTAGAGCATCTTCCAGTGCCTGAAGGAGCTACAGGAGAGCTGGAGAACTTTGGACAAGGGTGTGAAGTTGACAGCACAAGGGGGAATGGCTTGAAACTGAAAGAGGAAGGTTAGATCTGATATTTGGAAGAGGCCCTGGCACAGGTTGCCCAGAGCAACTTCCCATTCCTGCAAGTGTCCAAGGCCAGGCTGGACAGGGCTCTGAGCAACCTGGGACAGTGGAAGGGGTCCCTGCCCATGGCAGGTGCTTGCAGTGAGCTGGCCTTCCAACCCAGGCCATTCTACGACTGGATGAATGCAAAGGAACTACCGGCCTCCCAAAGCAGATCCTTCTGGTTGTATGGGCAGAGTTAAGCATCCTGTAAATTGTACCCAACACTCAAATCCTCAGTGTTGCATCTGCTTTTCTTCAACTATTTATTTTCTGAATTTGTGTGGTTAAGTAATGAAATGTGAATCTCATGATTCCTGGCTATGACACAGGCTTCTTGTGTGGCCCAAGCCACGTCCCTTAAGCTATGTTTCAGTCCCCTACTTGTGAAACAGGTAAAACGCATCCCTCAGTGATGTTTTATGCATAAATTATCTCATGGAAGCCGGTTTTTCAAAGAGTTCACTAATTAACATTATAGACAACCCTACAGATAAAGAGATTGTCAGAGAGCTCTGTCTGGCAGCCCTGGCCCAGGAAAAAAAAACACAACTCACTCCAGAAGTGATGATACAATCTGCATACAATTCAGAAAACCAAGTTTACTGAATTCCACAAAGCAGGTTTTTTAAAAGACTGTCTGTGTACTTCTTACAGTAGTACACAGTCACACAGTAACACAGCATAAGGATTTCATACAATGTAGGGCATCTCCTACATTTAGCTGTACTTGGAATGAAATGCCATCACTTTTCAGCACAATTTGTATGTGCCATCTTGACAAACTTTCACTGGAGAAATTCTAAAACACTTAGAAAACATTTGGAAAAAAGACCTCAATGGTGGAAGCTCTATTTTTCACAAATACACATCTACAAATTGTTGGAGAATGGAAAGACAGTTCTACAAATGCCATGTTGATTATCTTACATTTCCAGATGTAAGCTCACCAGGGCAGGTAATGTATTTTTCTGTTTATACACTGTCAAGTGCCTTGCTTGTGATTAGGACAAAGTTCACAAGTGACTTGATTTTCTAGTATTCATAAACCAGTACAATATCTAAGCACAAAACAAATTAAATAAAATGCAGTTTTCATCCTAGGATGACCAGAAACAGATGAGAAAGAGAACCAAGAGTTACTAATCCTTCTGCCTACGCTGACTAAAGAGGGTAAAGTGAGAAGGGACTAAACCACAAATGTTAGCTGTTTCTTTCCTTTTCTTCAAACGGCACAGGATATAACTTGACAGATTTACAGCCTTCACTATCACGCAATTTACTCAACCTAGAACTCTAAAGCCTTTTAAAATCAGGTCATTTAAAAAAACACCTTAATTCAATCAGTCAATATTGAAAGACAAACAAGAGAAAGTTTTTACTCTCTCTGCAGTCACAGTTTTCAGGAGCTAAAGCAGGAGCTGAAATATACTTTCAAACAACAACTGAACTTCTGTCATGAGCTATCACCTAGCCCACACAGCAAATACTTCTAGTTTTCTTTGAAACCTACAAGCTTACTGATTACAGGAACTAAATAACAATTACTGCTTTGATTTTAAGACCATAATCCAGGACTGGAAAATGGATTTGTCACTGTTGCTGTGCACCAGAAATTCATTTGCTTCATTTCACGCCTAACAACCTGACTGTCTCTCTGTAAGGCAAATACCTGAGAAGCAAGTCCAGTTGATGACAATTCTCAGGACATAAATAAACTAAGTTTTTTAAGATTCTCAGTCAAAAGTCCAGGGAACTTCATCTTTGTTTGTCTAGTGTTTGCTTACAAATGATATAATTAATCCATCTAAAGCTCTGTTTTAACATAAATGACATTCAAAATCAGCATGCACAAATGTCATTAAGTTTATTTAAAAATAAATTGCCTATGATTTAATGACCAACTAACTAATCAACACCACTACTTTTCTAAAACACAGACTCAACTTCACGTTGCACAGTATTACATAAGGGAGGAGGGCCTGCCCATGCCTTCACACTTCTGGCCCAGGATGGACAACTTGGAGCTAAAACACAACCAGGGCTTCCCTTGTGGCTTCCCACAGTCCTACAGCCGGAATGTGGCCAGCTCCAGCGGAGCTCCAGCCTGCCTACACCTCAGTCCCATCAAGGACAGTTTATCATCTCTGCACAGAAAAGCACAGAAGGGCTACAGAAGAAATATAGCCATTATAATACTGCAACTTTCAACTTTTTGGAACCACTTTTCTTTATGGAAGGGAGAAGTGCTCCTTGCCCTAACAAACTAGACTTGCCACTGCTAAATTAAATTAAAACATCCATTTTGGCAATAATCACTAGTAGGGCACCAAAGAAGAATTCAGAAGCCCTGTATTCCCCTCAGTGAGGCAACAATACAAACTTTTTAACCCATTCAGCTACTTTGCACTAGTCTCACTGAGCTTAATGATAGGAAATTTTTATCCAACATACTTTTACGTTGCAAGTGGACACAGCAGGAAAGAGCCAGGGAGAAACTACAGTCACAATCCAGAGTAATAGTGCATACAATCCTCTTATACGTGTGTGGCTGCCTGAGTGAGAGGGGTTGAAAAACAGGCATTATCAATTGGGCTGCAATTTTAATCTCTGTCCCTAATTTAAAGTCTTCCCCAAACTGAAGAAAGCATTTTGTGCCCACGCAAAACAAAGGATTACTAGCCCCTATCTATGCCAGAGATCCTCCAAAATTAGGTGTTACTCAGGAAAAGCAGTGGGAAGGCCTTGCCACTCCTAGGTGGTACCTGTCTTAAATACATTCCCACGGTTTTCCACCTTGTCAGAGAAGGGAAAAAAGCCAAGCCAGGCCAGCAATGCTTCTCTGAGAAAGCTGAGAAAAAGCAGCTGTGGCTCCCACCCTCCAGTGCTGGGAGAACAACCCTCCCCTCACCCCAAGACACAAACCTGTGGTGGCCCTGCAATGTGGGGAGCCAGGCTGGGAGGGGAGGGCTGGCAGCAGCTCTCCAGAGAGGTAGGAACGATCAAGGAATAGGCAGTGACTCACTCTGTGTGATTTACTGCCAGGCACTGTTCCCAAACGTGTTAATAAAGTTGCAGCCAAATAAATGCACATCCCTTAGGTCTTGTCTTTGTTCCAGCATGGCCAAGACAATTGAGTATTATTTTCAAGTAAAACAAGAATGAGATTCTAGACAATATTTCTACCACAATTAATATTTATGCTTCACTGTTCTACTTCACAGCATTGTCAACCCTTGAGTATTAAAAATAAAAAAATCACAAAACAAGAAAGAAGTAAGAATACACAGAGACACAGAAAGCTGCAAGATTTTTAGCTAATATTGTTTAGTGGGTCTATTTGGACTTCAGTTTATTTGGGGTACTTTCAGATTTCAAAGACAACACAGAGAAGCATTCCATAATCACCACAATCAACTGAAGCAAGATGCAAGTATAAAACCAATTAACTCAAATAGTCCATGGCAAAGCTCTACATGAAGGTCTTCTAGAAACAGAGAAACAAAGGAAGTACAAAGGAATGATGAGTTTGAAGAATGGGCTTTCCCTCGTATTACCCACAGGTAGTTTCTGAATTGAGTCTGGAGATTCCTTTGTTTGAAAAGCTAGATAAGCTGCATGTAAGATGCATAAAATCACAATATATATATACAAGTTATATCCATGATTAAAACCATTAGGAATATTTTCAAGCAATAGCTGAGAATCAGCTATATCCGTTTCCAAAAGCCAGAGTTGGACAAAATCAGAGGAGTGAGGCAGAAGATGGAAACACTATGAAGTGTGCAATTGAAAAAGGAAAACATTTTCCAATATTAATTTCTTATGGACGAGTGGAAAATATATGTTAATGTAAGTCAGTAGTTTGTCAAGAAACTGCAATTAATTAATGAAAAATCATTTGTTCTACTGGACTTTGTTAGATTTTATTTTTTAATGATGGGGTGAATGAGATCGAGACCAGTGTTCTAAGCCACCTGATACACCATAAATAAAGTCTCCTGGCTATCAATGTTAGCAAACATGTGAGCACTGCATTCTCCTCTTGAAGATAACGTTAGCAGGAAGGACAGTGGGAGAAGCTTGCTCACCACTGTTGCTTCAGTAGAGCTGAGGAGACACAGTTTTGGATGAGGACCTCATACATAAAACATTATATGTAAAAAATGCAGACAAAAAGAGGGTCCCCATTCCAACAATCTTGAATGGAAGTACAAAACTCTATCATATTCTGCATTTTCCTTGCTTCCTACTATTTAGTTCCAAAACTGCTGACCAGCTCACTTCGCTGTAATTCTGGTTCTGTGTACCTCACGTGTGATTTAAATGATGTCCGCGGTGTTTTGTCAAAGGACTTAAGACTAAGTCCAGACAACTTTCTTGTGTCATGCTAGTTCATTTTAATAAATTCAAATTTACTGGGCAGTCTACAAACACAGCAGAGCTTTCATTGAAACTTTCCTAAAATCGAGCTTGTAGTTGATTTCTGGTTAATCATGCTGGTAACCAGAACAGTTTACATGTGTTTAGGGAGCTCATGATGAACAATTAAATGTTTCAGATACTGCAGCAGCTCAGCAGGGTAATTCCACATCTCTTTCCTCCAAAACAGGAAATCTGAGAGCATCAGTTTCTCCTTGAGTAAAATAACAAACAAGAACAATTCAAGTTTCCTGAGGGTGACAATGATCATCCAGGAGTGTCCCTGGCACAGGATGCCACAAGATGCTAATGAAGTCAGAAGTGTTTTGGGGGTGCAGCTCTGCAGCAAGCAGAGCTTTAAGAGACCAGACATGAATTTTGGTAGACAAAAAGACAATTGGAAGTATGGATGGAGAGACAGTGTCTTCCAGTTGTTACAACCCTCTGATGTTGGAACTATTCCAGACGGCTACTAAAGGACCCAAGGACTCTTGAAGAAGCCAGAGTGCAGCATTAGAAGGGTACAGCGCAGAGGTGTCCCACAGGGCTCTGTCTTCCACTCCTTCACCCTGATCTGAACCAGCTGGTTACAAAGGGCTAAAATGCACAGTCGTGTTGCTACCCATCAGTACACTCATGAAGAAATTAAATAAGGCACTGGCAGTTTGCTTTCAAAAGAGAGTGAAAGAAGAGCACAAGAAAGTGAATTAGAGATGAAGAACGTTAACACAAAGGAGAAGAAATGAAAGTAATGAAATGAAAGAAAAAAGAAACTAGACAGCAAAGGAAAGAGGATCAGGCATTTGGACAGCACTTCACCAAGATGACAGCTCTGCATGCAGCCCATGTGATCGTGGCAATGTAAATTCCAAACAGGAAAATTTTGCAGCCATCTAATGGAATAGCCAAAATGGAAGGATAGAGATGGAAATGGCATTAAGTACCATGCTCCAGCCTAAAAATATATATACACTATTTATTTCCCAATCTGTGTTTGGGAAACTGCAATGAGCAATGCTCAGGTTTATTATGTCCTCTAACTCTTGGAAACACAAAATCTTATTAATAAAGTGTAATGAGCAGGCTCACACAAACTGCACTAAAATTTTGTTTTGGTTGCATCTCGATTTCACTTTTGATGGCTGGTTAGCACTATCTTAAGTTTCATGTTATATACATAGATACACATACACGCTGTAAAAAGTCAAAGTTATAAGTTGCAACAAACCACTTTTTCAATTGAATATACATCAGAAGAAATTTACCTTGAAAATTTACCAATCTGACAAGAGCTAATGGATTTATGATGAAGAAACAAAGGTTTTTTCCTGCACAAACATGTAGGGTCATTGCATAGCCAGACTTTATTGCAAAGACCTTAACATGATAAAAGCAAAAAGCATTAACTCTATTAACATCTGTTCAAAATGGAATGTCTTTGCAGTATAGCAATGCATTATCTAGCTTCTGTTCACTTCTTTGATTAAAACACCAACCAACCCAACAAACCACTCACTCTTCGTAGTTTAACAGGCCCAAAGCTCCTTCCCGAAACAATTCTGTTGTCACTTTATATATGGTTAGTTGATGCCTTCCCCCTTTTTTTTCAGTGAGCTAAATATAATTAGTGACTTCAAAATGGAATTAGTTCAACAGCATTTGGCTGAAAGCATTTCTTTATATGAATCCAGTTATAAACCATAACTCAAAGGCCTATTGTAAAGAAATTTACTTCGCTGAAAATTCAAATAGCAGCCTTCTATATAAAAGTGGTATTAAAGCTTACATATTAGTACAGTCAACATAAATTCTGATTTTAACAGGCTTGGATAAACATATAAATTTTGGCTCAGTGAGTCTGCTTCGGCTGTCAATACTCTGAAATAGATACAAGCTTTAACCAACCTTTAATTCAAAAGCCCATTACTGTACCAACTGAAATAGAAAGACTTGAGTATCAAAGAAGAGCTCTTCCCCACTTTCATGGTATTACTTCTGTAAGACATCAATTGATCTACAGCCCTTGAAAGAAAACAACTTGCTTTCCTCTCCTGGATAAAAGTCAGTGCAGTTTTTTCATCCATCACAGTGTAACAGCACCAAAATACACCTTTTGCATATGCTTAAAACAAGGAAAAAAACACCCTGCAAATCACAAAGCCATTCCATGACATGTCAATTTACTTTTTCGTACAGATTCACTACAGAAAAAAATGTTTTCATTAAAACCTAAATGAAGATTTGTTTAAAGCAGTCAGTAAGAGAGAAGTGAGGAAAAAGACAAGGAAGAATTTATACACGTCTGCATATTGCTAACGATATTCTGAGGTGCTCTTCCAGCTCATAAAGAAAACATGGAAAGATTCCTGCATCCAATGTCCTGAGATTTAATAAATTGCCAGACTAACTGTTGGTTACTTAATGACTAATAACATCCACAACATTTAGCAGCATCTGCTAAATTGTGTAACCAACTTAATTTACCCTCTCTTGACATTAAAACCAGTTACTGTTAATAAATAATGTCTTAAAACATTTGGGTGGGTTCTTTGATTCAAATGAACAATTATTTAGAACTACTGTGACGGCATCAGTGGGCAGGTAAATAAATAAATACTTATTTTCATTCCCCTAGCACTGCTGATACGGTCTCTTTTAGAATACAGTCCTTTGTTTTCCTGTATTCTGTTACTATGTGCTCTTTTCCCAGAAAAATACCATAGTATTTAAAATCAACTTCTTTTTTTGTATGGGAATGTTTTTCATTCTTTCAGGCCACGCTAAATCCCCTTAGATTAGCTTGTTCAATTATCTGATCTCATAATGAAAATGGTACGATTTTGAGTAGGAGTAACAAGTACAGCTTCACCGAGAAATCTCACAGCTTTACTGCCCCAGCTGAAAGGAGGGAAGAGTTCTTCCCTAGGTACTGCACAGAGGCAGCTCAGCCTGCATTTTGTGACAGGGACCAGCTGCATGTTTGGTGCACACAGCAATTCCACCCATGTGAAGAGAAATACAAACAACCTTGGGGCCACTTGCTGTGAATCCAGCCCAAGGACGACTTCCCCCAGACAGCCTTTGGGACAACAAAACACCTTTGAGAAGAAGTGTAAATGCCTAAAAGAGACTAAGTTTGGAATAATTTCTCATCTTCAACTAACATGATTTATGAGCATTCAAGTTGCTTAGGACATGGTATTAATTTCAAAAGGAAAAAATGAGTAGGTACTTAAAACTAAACGAATCTCAGGACTACTTTCTACTGACATTGCTTACAATGGGACTTATTTATGGGAAGAAACCATCCCATTGTATATCTGCCAGAATTTCTGAAAAACAAGTAAAGGGAATAAAAATTAAAATCTTGTTTGCAAAGCACTGGATTAGCAGCAAGCAATCTGGGTTTTCTCTCGTCGGATAAATCTCCTAGATAGCTGGATCAAAGAAATCTTTTGTGAAATAGACACTTGACTGAGATGTTTGGAGACTTGGAACATTTTCCAAAGTGATAACCATTTTGGTATCCAGCTTAAGACAACTTGGAAAGCATTCTCTGAAAACTGGAATTAATTATAATTAAATTTATTCTTCTCCCACTTTATATTTGGTGATTATATTTGAAGTCGTGCTATGTAATTTCAATTATTAAGATGTTTTTACACTAGAAACAGATAAAAGTCCTCAGAAACTCTAAAACTTTGACCAAAGAAAATATGCTTGGCTAAAAAAACCTGACTCCAATTGAGAACTAATGCCTTTACCAGCACACAGCAGTGCTTTTCATGTGAGATACACAGCTTTATGCCAGCTTTGGACATGCTCCTAGAACTTTAACTTTAGGCTCCACAGAGACAAGCTGGACATCTGTGCACGCTGCTCATTCAGGATATTCATTCCCACATAAAGAGATCCCACCCCCTGCTAATACAAAATTTGAACTTAGCATAGTTACCCAATCGCTAATGCTGAGGCAACAGCCCAAGAAAAGAAGTTAAGCCACACAACCCCACATTATTTTTGCTGGCACCTCCCTAAGAAATTTTTCAATTCAGTTCAATGAGGGGAAAGAGCAAAGTATTGAAGGATTTCATTTTGGGATTTTGATTTTACGAGCTGCTGGCAACTGTCCCTGGGCAAGCAAATACACACGCTCTGCAACACAAACTGTTAACTTGACACTCAGGGTGTTTTGAAGGTGGGAAGGAGCCTCAAAAAGTTCATTGTTGGTGTGTTTTGTTTTTTGTTGGATTTTTTTTTTTTTGATAATTCAACAGTGAACTTTCCTTCAATTTAGCATATAAACTGAATTAATTTGATTAGTCTTTGTAAAATGTAAAACTTTTGTCTTGTCCAAACACAGTATGTGCCAGCCAGCAGGTCGGGACTTGACACACTCGAATGAGGAAAGCTCCACCTTCTTTTAACAGCACAGTACAAACATGTCTGCAGTTCATTCCACAGAGCAAGGTACTTGCACAGGCACTACATTTACTTGTGGTCACTATTTAAAACTAAATATCATTTCCTGAGAAAAGGCTTGACTTCAGCATGCTAAGCATCCTCAACTCTCTCCAGCACCCCTGTGTGCAGAATGAGCAGCCCGTGCTACCAGAAGGACTCCAGCATGACACGAGATCCAGGGAAGCCACTTAGCTGGTAAAGCTCTTCAAGCACAGCCCATTTCTCCCTGTCAGCCACACAACAGACACAGAAATGGGCCTCCTTAAAAATAGTTACATTATACTTTTCTCTAAACAGAAAAACATTAATTGATTGTCCCTGTAATGTCTTCCTCAAATTCCCAAAAATGCCCATTTCTGAAGGACCGAAAGCTTGTGGCAATAGCTCCTCCTTCTTCCTCCTTGGCCACCACAGGGCCTAGTCATGGTACATGGACTGTCCCAGAATGGAATTCCTTCTCCAGGTGATGCTATTGCAGTGCGGAAGGAATTGGTTTAAAACATATTTCTGGAAGAATAATTCATTCATGTTGTCATCACAGCCACCCTGATCTCTACATACACAACTGCTGCACCTCTTTACAGGAAGATTCTGACTTTTTCCAAAGAGATAATTACAGACCGCTTGCTGACAATTACTTCCAGTCTCAAAGCAAACAAGACAAACAATGGCACAAATCAGTGATCCATGTCACATCTTAGGCAACAACTTAATTATCAGAATGAATGCATTTAAAGCACAGCACTAACAAAAGGAACATTCTAATAGCACTTTACCTGACACCAGGTCACAAATGTAGAAATATAATCTAGGGACCTATCAGAACATAAACCTGAAGGCAGTATAAAATACTGTGACCGGTAGCAGCAAAGGTGTTCATTGGCAAAGGAAGTGCTAAGCACAATCCTGAGCCTTCCTTCACAGATGCCCCTGCCCTGGCCTTTTGGAGTTTTCTGTCCTTCCACCAAATGCAAATGTTCGTCTCCCCTGAGGTGCTCAAATTGTTATTTTCAAGCCTTGATGTCTTAACACAATTCCCAGCAGTTCTTAGCCTTTTACATTCTGACTTCTGTTTACTGATGCACTACTTCTCCAAGTGTAGTAGCACATAAATTAATTATACAGTAGTCTGCCTAATCAGGTTTCCCCAGGGTTTTTAACAGAAATCCTTTGTATTTCTTAATGATTCCACAAGATTGTAAGTATTTTTAGTTCTGCAGCAAAAGAAATTAGTCTGCTGACAATACTATCTCCTAAAAATGTGGAACTGCTATGAAAACCGTTGATCCAAGCACACTTGAACTTTGGAGAATTCAGATTTAGTCTGGATCTTATGATTAACATTTCTGTGTATCACATATGCAGTCACCATTTACAGAGATACAAATTAAGTAGAAAGACTAGAACTGAAGATGTGACCTACTTATCATTTTAATATTAAAACAGATACATTCAAGTTAATAGCAAAGTCTCCACTGCCTTCAATACAATTCACCAATTGATCAATGCCTGTCCAACAATTTCCTTGTCTGACTTCTCATGACCTGTCTTGTGCTGAAAGAGGAAATGCTCTACATACCCAAGATCATTTTTTAGTTCTAAGGCAGACATAAACAAACTTTCTCTCTAATTCAAGATAATTAAGAATTAATAAGAAAAAACAACAAAACCCCACCAAATGACAGAAACACAAACTATTAAAAGCACAAGTCAGTAGAAATACATCAAGCTTTCACATTACAAAAGCTCAAAAAAACAGTAAAAAAAAGGTGGATGACTTTTCCTGTGCTAGAGCTGGTCACATAGTTGGCTGAATTGTGTCTTGTACTAAGAGAGGCCATAATTAAAAACATGAAGGAGACAGCTGCCTTACTATAAAAGAGCTTTTCTCATGGATCATAGAAGAGTTGATGTTGGAGGCACCTTTGGAGATGGTTTGATGCAGCCCCTGCTCAAAGCAGGGTCAATAAAGCTCAGGGCTGTGTCTGGTTGAGGTTTGAGTATCTCCACGAATGGAGACTCCCCAACCGCTCTGGGCAACATCATACAGTACCTGACCACTGACACAGCAACAAATAAATCAACAAGCAGGCCTTCCCTTTCATTAGGGCATTTGAGACATCTTTCTCCCAGCCTCCCCCCAGTGAAATGGCACTGCTGCAGACACAGTTCTCATCTGTCACCCAGGCTGAGTCACAGTGAGACACAAACTGCGGCACTGACATCACATAATCTCCGACGCTCTTACCGAGTGCATAGGCATCACTGGGCTCTGAGACACTGCTTCTAACTCTTAGTCTTACCTATTCCCCAAATCAGAAATGAAGATGTGCCAGAGATCATTTCCACATTATGAAAGCAGCTCTTTATAGCATTCCACGGGGACCTGTCTGCAAGGATGAACTGTATCTCTGTGCAGTTACTTTTGTCCTGTATTTGTTCTTTGATGTACAAATACACCACAGACTAAGCGGTGATCTCTTTGATGTTGAACTTTTATACTTTATTGCAACTAGCACACTTACAAGAGGAGCTGCCAGTCATTTTCCCTTCTAAACATTCAAATTTCATGAGGCATTTGCTTTATGAGTCAGATTTCTTAGTAACTTGTTTTAAGAATTTCCACAAGAACTGTGCTACTCCTCTGGAATGGTAACTTGATTAAAAATCAAGACCTGATCGGGTTTTTCAGGTATTACAGATTAATACAAGCATTGGCTAATATTTCAGAGTATACTTAACATAAAGAATAATTATGTAGCCAAGTATGTATTTCCTCACTGTCTTTTAGGTAATTCTGGATGGTGCCTGGAATCCAGCAGTGGCCAGGAGCAGCTGCACTGGGAACAGGACAAACCAAGGCACACAGGCAGTGGTACCTTTCTGGCTACTCTGCCAGCCTCCAACGCTTTACAGTTCAGGGACTTCCAGATCAGAGGCAGCCTCTGCAGTACAGTTCTTCATAATGCACCATGCACACATCGAATTTTAGGCTGACAATACCACGGCAGATTAAATTACAAAGTTAGTTATTTCTGCAGCAAAACTGTAATCAACACTGGCAGAAATAACATGTTAGGAAGTGCAAATTTACCACCACTAAAAGCCACAGCTTTCAGTGCGACATAAAAAAGCATTTCTATTCTGAAGGGCTTCTGTGAGGGTTTTTAAATCAATCTTATGAGCTGAAATTCTTTGGAGTGAGATTTTGGTATTCACAAAGTCTCTGCTTTAGAGTGACCTTTATTTTGGCTATTTTTCCCTTCTGTAAGTATAAACACTGTGGTTGAGAGGGAAAACATAAAAAGAAAATTAGAATATTTTGGAACAGTGACAGCAAGGAGGGAGCATTTCCCCATACTGAGCTCTAGGTTTCCACAACAAAAAATCAGTACTGCTACTGATGCTCCTCTCCAAGCCAAATAGTTTAAAGGTGCATTGTCAGTGTGCTGGTCAGAGAAATACACCATGCCGGACATTTTAATCTCAAGTTATAATTTTAAAGTGAATAAACCATACAATAATTTTAGATGGTTTTAGTAAGTGAGAAAAAATATTTAAAATTAAGCAAATCTGTTAAAGATCCTGATTCCTCTTTTTCCAAAGCATTTTGCAGCTCAGAAAGGAGAAGTGTTGTTAAGAGCTAGTGAGGTGTATGCAAAGGAGGGAGCACTCCAGCACCTGCCATGTCAGGCAGCCAGGTGCTGCACTCCAGCTTTCTCGCTGGGAAATGCAAAATTAATCCCAGAATACTTTCAAAAATCTGCACAGAGCTAGCCATAAGAATACTGGAAACACTACATTTTCAGGGCCTTTTTCAGATTCAGGCAGAAGTTAGCTCTCAGTGCTCACCTAGATCCTATCATGTGCAATAGAACAACCCACCAGGAAAAACACAAGGGTGAAATATTGCTCATGTTACTGAGAGGCGTCATACATAGTATCCATGAAAGCATCCCACGGCAGAGACAGGAGAGAGCATTTTGATCCTCCTTGAAGAGAACAATAGGAAAATCAATGCCTTAATTTAGGTCCCTGAGCTGGCTGCACTCCAGCCCCCAAGGAAGGCCCTGGTGCCAGCCCTGAGGCAGACGAGCGCGGGCGCTGCCAGCCACGGCTGCTCCCCTGCTATCGCACGGAGCATCTGGGAGGCACTGCTGCCCTGGGCCTCTATGCCTCAGCCATTTAGAAGGCGCCTATGTATATGAGGTTTCTCAAATGAAACATCTCTTGCTCTTTAATTAACCTGTCTGACTTTTTTATTATCTGTTGATACAAGAATCTGTCCAGCAGTTACAAACATCTTTATGTGCTCATATTTTAAGCAAATACTTCTTTTAATTCAATAAGGTACCCATGGTACAAGAAAAACTCCTCCCGAAATTTATCACAATGCATCTCCGTCAATCTGGCAATTGTGGGGTGTGTCTCTTTGACAGAAAACAACGCTGAGCGTGAGCTCTCTGCTCCTCCAGACGATCATAAACAATCTGCCCCTCCCCACACGGCAGAGGGTGCCCCTGCAGCAATAGTGGCAAATACACCTCCCCAGTCCTGGAGAGCTCCAGCCTGACATCCCAAACCAGTACTGGACAGTGGTTTCACTTACGTTTCTCTGCTCCAAAACTGGTCATATAAGGTCCATCAGATGACTGATTCTACAGGACTCTAGAAGAAGGTAGTCCAAGGAGAGGAAAAAGCAGGGGTACTCTACAAGCAGTTTTCTGCAGTGCACAAGATGGGTTAATTCCCAAACTGAGCAAGAAATAACTATAAATTCACTAGAAAATGTGTGTTTTCTCACAGTAGCTACACTGACAAATCAAACACAAAGATGGGGTAATTAATTTAGCTAAATGGGAAAATGCACCCGTTATGAAAGCATTCCAGTTGTCACAGGAGGACAGTAGCTACTGCTGCTCCCATCAAGTAGCACAGCATTTTATACTATTCAAATTTTTGCCAGAACTAAAGTGTGCGAATATCTACATACAAAAAGGAAACTCCAAATGTTCTGATTACCAGACCAGGGATCATTTTTTACTGGCTATCAAGTCTCTACCTCGACTACACTCCAGGCAAAGAGCACCTGGGGCTTAGAAAGAATGTAGCCTTCTTTTGGGTGAGAATAAGATAAATGACCCTTTGAATCATGTCCCATTAGACACAGGGCCAAGCAGAGGAGGCTGGACAAGAGTGCTCCTCTCTTCAGAGCTAGGAGTGAGGTTATGTAAGTTCCAGGCACACTTAACCCATGGCACAGTATTACCTCCTAAGACCCCTGGCAGTCTCACAAGAGGTGTGAATTAAGTGCCACATGAAATAGGAATTTGATTTCTAATTGGATTATGTAAATTGTACAAGGCATTAAACAGCAAACCATACTCGGAAAAAGGAAGAAAATTGCTGAGCCAATCAAATACATGAGCTCTCAGTATCTGCACAAGCTGGAAGCAGAAGCCATTGCTATAATGCATTGGTCCCCATTTCATGCTGTTAACAACATCACAGCAAGAAGAGCGAAGACTTTAGGACTTGCACAACACCAAGGAGTACACTGCAGAAGACAGCATGTGCCCACGCTGTCAGGACCTTCTCTCTTTTCTTGGTTGAGAGTGCAGAAAGTATTCTGCACATACCAGGTGTGAGCAGAGGTGGCAGGAGGTCCAAGCACACCGCTCTCGGCAGGGTGCCCGCAGTGCCTCTGACCAGCACCACCTAGAGCTGGTGAAAGGTAAGGCTGGCATGCAGGAACACGACCCCTGCTTCTCTGTCAACCAGTCAAAACGCCAGTTTGTGCTCCCTTCAGTTTGAAGGAATACTCTGACAAGCCCTTTGTCACAGTGTATCTGTCTATGTAAAGATTTAATGTCACTTTTCCACCCTTTGTTTGAGAATGATCAGCTTCTTCTAAAAACATCAAGAGTCATGCAGCTGGGTTTTATAAAGCACTTTATCCCAGGATTCAGTGGCAAGAAATAGCACAAGTATTTCAAAGAACACCAACAGTACACAATAATTACATGGCTGATACCCTATAAGTATGCTGACTATTCTATTTGCATTGTTCAGAAGTGAAGAGGTTAGACTTATTTACATCCAAGCAGCTTTAATTAAGCTTTGAGATAAATGCTCTTAAAATGAAAGCTGGGATGATTATACCTCTCTCCACATTGATTTTAGCCTAGATGGCTATGTATGCAGCATGACAAAAGGCCCAAAGGCTAGAATCACACAAACAGGAGAGCCATGAGCAATGGGTCCTGCACCACTCATCCTCACATAGGAAAGAAAACAAAAAAAAGCAGCGAAATCTGAAGGTGACTGCTTAGGCGTGCTGGAGCCAGGCCACAGGTGCAAGTCCCCACTGAGATGAAGTGCCCCAGCTGCACTCACTAACAGCAGCAAGAACACGGGCTACACCTGACCCCAACAGTGCTGGGCAGCCCCCAGACTCCTCTGGGGGGAACTGTGCACTTGTGAGAGCTGTAGATGTCAGAGGTTCATATTAAGCTGCAGCCAGAGAGTGTGAAGAGCATTACCCGTGGCAGACACAGCAACAGCACGGACGGAGCAGCTCCGTGCTCCTGAGTGACAGCACACAGGCACCAAGTAAGTGCTGGGAGAGCCTGAGAGAGATGGCCCAACTGGCACAACACTGGACCCAGATTTCCTTGCATATCCATTTGCTCCTTTCAACATGCCTGCTTCACCTTCCCCTAGCACTGAAAATGAAAAGGGAAGCAAACGCTAATTTAATTCCATTTTCAGAAAGTGGGAATCGGTGGTAACCTGTGCAGGCAGACAAGCTCAGAGAACAGTGGTGGTACCTCGGGAGGCTTTTCTCCAGCTCTCCAAGGCTGCCAGCGAGCTCCCTGCTGCAGCTAACCCGCACTGTGAGAGGGGAACAGCACGACACCCCGTGAGTCACTGCCGCCCTGAATCACTCCCTCATGTTCTCAACAGAAGGTGCAGGCAACTGGGAAACAGCCTGAAACTGCACCGAGCTTGCCAACCTGTATTTTCCAGAACTTCTCAGCCTAAATGCCTCTAGCAAAAAAAGTGAAAAAAAAAAAAAAACAACACAAAACCAAAAAAAAACAAACCAAAAAAAAGCTGGGCAAGCTAAAGACTTTGTTCAGCACAGGCAGGTTACATGATGAAGCGCAAGGAGAAAGTCCATCTTCCAGACCCCCTAAAAAGGCTTTCTGCCTCATCCTTCCAGTCAGTGTCTTTTTATTCATCCAAGCAGCACAGGTCTCCATTGTACAGAGTCACCTTTTTTCGCCTTAGTTATTCGTGGAGGACAAAACGCTCCCCTCCCCTGCTAATGTTTATTGCAAAAAGGAGAAACCCTGATCTTCAAAAAGGAAGAAGACAGCTTCTGTACCATTAGTTATGTGCATATCCCTTAGATATTAGTCCTCAAGGAAAAGACAAACCACAAAAGGAGAGAACTACTGCTTGCTTGATCTCAGAAGTTACCAGCTGTAATTGCAAATTACAGCTCACAGATAAATACAAGAAAGGTGAATACTTTTTCCTTTCATTGTGAATAAAAAAAAACAACAGAAAAACATTCTAAAATTAATCAAGTCTGGCTGTAATAACATTCTTGTCATATGCAGTTATTTTGCACACTACAAAAACTTATCTCCTGGGAAAGAAAAGGAAAAAAAAAGAACATGCTGCATCTCAACTTCCTCCAATACTAGATAAAGAATTGCAATGTATCTACTCAGCAGAGACACAAAGATTTTCCAATTTTGGTTTAGTACATATAGTTTAGAATAAAATATACCAATTTAGAACTCTGTTGTATAGTCAAGATTAAATAATAACAACCCTGATATAGTAATTACTACACGATAGTGATCATTTTTGCACTATACTGTAGACAAGAGAAGCAAGAGGTTTTAAAACCTCTTAAGGTTAAAATTGAGTGCTACATTGTCCTAGAAAAAACCCTCCAAACATGCTAGGTTCTCTACAAAGGGGAATGAGTAAAGAAATAAGTCTTTTTCGCACACAGTGGGGAAGTACTTGATATAAAGAGGACTCAGTTCTTCACTAAGGTCTCTAGACACTACTCCCCAAAGTAAAAAATGCCAATACAAACATTCAGCTCCCCACTGCAGAGCCAGGCTGCAGAGCTGCAGGCCCTTCCCCTGCACCAAGTGAAGCAGCTGCCATCCCCTGACACCCCACATCAGCTCACTGAATAAAGCACGAGGACATTTCATACCTGTGCAGAGCCCGCACCCTGAGCACCAGCCTCCTCTACGACCTCATCCCCCCTCAGGGATTCCTTTTGTTTTGTTTCATTAAAAAAGGGTACAGGAGTCCTTGAGTTGTGTTGGTAGACCGCTTGAGTTTTGCCCCAATTATTCAGAATTATCCTGGAAGAATTATTTTTAAGTCTGCATTACGAGCCGTTGGGAACAGGCTCACCATTTTAGCCAGGCACAAGCTGTACATAAGTTTAAAGAGTCTGATCTAGTGAGATGTTCAGCACCCACAGTTTCTGCTGACCTCAACAGGACAGACTCTCCTTACTTGAAAGGAGCATCCCCAACTGAGACTTGTACAGAGCATGCAACTGCCTTTGATTTTCACAGAGCGAGACATAAAGACAGATTTCCTTTTTTACTTTTAAATCTCGAGAGTCTTTCAAAGAGCCTGAAAAGTACATTTCAGCAACAAACCTCAAACCAATCTTATCCTGTGAATGTAACGCAACAAATGTCTTAGATACAAGCAAGTCATTCAGATCAGTCATATAAAATTAAAGGAGCAAGAAAACAGCCTGTCAACTAGCAATTCCAAAGGCCAGATTCTGTTAATATTTAGTCAACAGAAGTTCTGCGCTAAAGTATTTGCTAAATTGGATTTAACTTTCAATAGTGCCACAGAGAAGGTAAACTTAAACACACTTCAATTTGCAAAGATACCTTTTTTTTTAAACCTATGGCAAGATTTTTTTCCATAGGCATTTGTTTACTGGTGAAAAACACTGAGTAATTACCAACGTGCCGGGAGGTTGGTGCCAGGATACATGACAAAAAACACGTCAAAAGGTCAGGCTTGACAGACTGGGAAAAGCTCACCCAAATGAAGCAGCAGTGCGTGAATCCCTGTCTGGCCCCAGAGCAGCCCGGCTCTGCTTGCTCCTGCTCCGGAGCGTGGGGGTCGCTCCAGGAAAGCACCTGGGGCAATGGGACAGCGGCAGCAAGGGAAACGCTGCTGCCGTTTGCCCAGCTGCAGTTCGGGCTCTCCGGAAAAATGCAGCACATCTAAAAATCCTGGGTGCTAATAAGGAAACCAGTGGAGTCATTCTCCAGAAACAAGTATTTTTTAATGACTGAATTTTCATTTGGAGACACTGTGAGTAGAAAAGATAGTTATATTTCCACTGATCCAAGCATGGACCCACAAAGCAAAACGATTTCCCTTACAGCCTAGGAACAATAGATTCTAGTCATCTTGTCCATCTTCCACAAAACAGCAACAGACTGAGCTTCACATTCACACAGCAGTCGTCAGGATGAGTACCTCAAATGCCACCAGAACAGTAAACACACCTTGGCTGAAACAGCTTCGCAAATTTACATCAGCCTTCCACCAATCTCTATTTAGGAATGTCCATAAGAAAGATAATGCAACTATTGCCAGGTTCCTGTCCATACTTTATAACTCATCAGTGCACTGAACCCTTCTGTCCAGGCCTGATGACAGTACAAGACAAGCACCTGAGCTCTCTCCAGCACTGGGCCTCACTGACACATCTCTGTACAAAGCAGGACCAGGCCACGGTACAATCCCACACTGAGGAAACAATCTCCCTCGGTCTCGGGCTCATCTCTGGTTCTGTACTGGCCTGACAAACGAATCCCTGTTTCTACTCCAGCACAGTGTATTTGCTCATCAATTCAGCACTTAGCACTACTCTCTGTAAAGTCACCCCTGATGCTCCTGCCAGGGGAGACTCTCCCTGGAAAAAGATCTGTACCAGTGACTACACTGGCAGAATGATCGGTTTTCTTTTGCAGACTTCACTGGTGAGCATGTAAAGTTGCTGTCTCCCTTAAGAGTGTCGGCTGGTTAGCTGGTTTGCCTGTGTTACAAACTAAAAATGCAAAGCTTCCTGTATACTCTACAGACTCACAGCAGTTGATAAATAGTTTCTAAAGCCCATCAGTCTAGAAAATACTTATTCAGTCATTCAAAACTTTGATGCTTCATCTCTGCCTATTTTCTTAGAAACCAGTTGGAAAAAAATCCTCTTTCTGCTCTGCCTGAAATGAGAAAGTTTCATTTCCTAACACAGAGCCCATCTCAAAGACATGCCCAGGCTCTTCCCTGGACTGCTCTGCTCCCAGCACTCCAAGTGTTCGAGTGCAGCTCTTGATGTGTGACAGCTGGCCAGTCTTTACTCACCCAAATCCAGACGCAGGCTCAGGACTTTCCAGAATTAAAGAAAACATGTTTGTCAGAACACTGTTATAAGAAAAATAAAACAACTCACAAATTAACTTCACGTAGTATCAATTTGGGCTATCTAAATAGCAACAGTAAAGGCATTTAATACTCCCCCTTTTCACCTAAAAAAGAGAATTAAACCCAGTATGAAAATCCCATATTCTCCTGAAGACCATAATTTTTTGCACTTCAACTTCCAAAGAGTAAAAGATTAGAAGACACCACCATAGAATAGAGAACAAACAAGATACTCAATTAACCTCCAGATTTTCCATTTATTCATTGCACTTTCGAGTTTAAACAAACTGCATTCCCTATTCTATTGGTCTACTTCTCTCAAATCATAATATTGGCCTGTGGATCTATTATTTCATGGCAGTCAGAGGCCCTTTTAAGACAAATGACAACACATTTCCTCCAGCTGAACTCTGTCCAGCAAATTAGACAAAGGATAAGGAACCAACGAAGTTTTTCAATGCACCAGAAAACTAAATATTATGAAACATGGATTAAATATACTTAGAAGTAGCCCTTAAAAAGTACAAAGACCTAAGCATTTCCATAATAAAGCCAGTAGGAACTACACTTTAAAACCCAGAAACTGGGCTCTGCCAACATTTTACATCAGTGTGGAAACTGGTATAAACGAAACTCCCAACAATATAAAAATACATTTCCAAGTTGAATTGCTGTAAATCATCTGCCTGCTCCTGTACAACACACCTTAAATCTCTGTCCAGAAGCACAACAACATAATCACACCCTCCAATTTTCTTGTGTGTGTACTTTCCTACCTTTTTAAAAAAAATTCTTCATTTAATTTCATGGTTCTAACAGGCTTATAAGGAATATGCTGAAAAACTGTTATCAGAATACATAGAATTCCAAAGGACTGCTAAAATATCCATGTAGTTTTCACTTAAAAAAATGCACTTCCTTTTGTTACAGATGCAAGTATTTGAATCTACCCAATTACGTTTTCTTGCCAAATACATTCAGCATGGCTAATGACCAGTGAAAATAGTGCTTTTCTTTTTATTCACATAGACTTCTCTCCAAGAAGAAAAGGAAGCTGAGTAATTGAAGATTACCAT
This sequence comes from Toxostoma redivivum, assembly GCA_013397375.1. Lineage (NCBI taxonomy): Eukaryota > Metazoa > Chordata > Aves > Passeriformes > Mimidae > Toxostoma > Toxostoma redivivum. The sequence goes on from VXBI01011683.1 coordinate 273,413, forward strand.
CCTTAAACACTATGCTACTACTAGTGTGCATTACCTAGTGCCTTGCAAAGTGGGGAAAAAAAGGAAAGAGTCCCCAGCTGAAGCAAGATTCAATATTATTTTTCCAAGTGATTAAATTTTTTAAAGAGAAGTTTTGCCTAAAATTCATTTTAGACATCACACATTTAGTATCTTAGTGGAAGCATTAAATTCAAATGCCAACACTTAGAGTCTTCAGATTACTGCGAAGGAATATTGCACGTAAGTAAGATGGTTATTTGGTTTAGATTTTTTTTTCTGTAATTAAAAAATCCCCAAACTTATGAATTTAAAAATACTGCAGTGCAAAGCTCTACTGTGGGCTTAATTTTATTAGAAAACAGGGCAGACTGCCAACGTACCTCTAAACTTTTGGTATCTCATCAAGAACTTCGTTTGACTGTCCTCAGTCTGCTACTGCCCCTCATTAAGGATTCGAATCCGCAAAAACTTCAGGTTTAGAAAAAATAAATCACTAAGTAACTCTGGTCTTTCCTTTTATTCCAAAGATGAGCGCTGCCTGAAGACGGCATGTTTAGCCCCATCAGCTACCCAGAAGATGCTGCACGTCCTTTCCTCTTTGCTAGAGTCAGATTTTAGAGAACACGTTTTCTTCGCGGGTTTGTAGAAAGCCCAAGACCCTGTCGTCGCCGCTCCGAGCGCCTCCAGCCGCGGCAGCCGCAGTCTGTGCCTGCCCAGCGCCGTGCTGGCACCCGGGCTCTGCCCCTCTAACTTGCAGGCGCCGCTGCAAAGTGCAGCGGCTCCGCGGCGCTGCCGCCGCGCTCCCGCCGGCACCGACCCAGGGCTGAGCCACCCGTCCCCCCGAGCTGTCCCGAGCGCCTCCGCCGCCGGGGCCCCGCACGGCCAGCGCCGCCCCGGCCCGGTGAACGAGCGGGGCCGGACGCCGAGCGGCGG
>VXBI01011683.1:274361-345761 GCA_013397375.1 Toxostoma redivivum
CGGGGCGGGGAGAGCGGCCCGGAGCGGCAGAGCGCGGCGGCAGCAGCAGCAGGAGCAGGAGCAGGAGCGCTCCCGCAGTGCGCCAGAGCAGCTCCCGTCCCTCGGGTCCCGGCCCGCAGCTCGAGTGCGCGCTTGTTCCCCCACAGCCCCCCCGGAGTGGTGTTTTAAGTAAAAAATAACTGTGCTGCCGCTACATCTTGGCACTACGCTTTGCACTTAATAGTCGTAGACTTGATCGAGCAGGGCAGCATTTACATTTTAAATCTGTCTGGTGATGGGTTCATGCTTTCTTAGGATTTACTTGGAACGTCTGAAGCATGATACCACTGCTGGAGTTTTCATCTATTCTATAGCATCAGATGTCACTGTACTGTCAGTTGGCGAGATGAAGTTTTGTGTTCATGGATATGCACACATCCACGCTACAGGAGGGATAGCGCATGACTGAACACACATACAGACACAAAAATAATCCAACCTATTGAAAACCCCACACTTTGCTGAAAATTGCATTAACAAAACCAGTATTTTTTCAAATTCCTGTCTTAGCCACTAGAATAAACTGTCACAAAATATAAAATCACAGAAAAATTTGATGCATTACAAGCTTATTTAAGAGGGGACATAATACACCATTTAATCTAATTGAATCAGAAGTATTTAATGAAAATAAGGGAAAATAGTTACAAACAGAAACCAGAGGAACCACCTTAATATTTGAAACAAAACCCTATATTTAGAAAGCCTTTATGAGATGAGGACACTGAAAAAATGTACTCCTAAATGGCTTTTACCAGCTAAATCTTACCTATTTCTTTAATGAGTTCTTAATACAGTATGATATTATTTAAATGTGATTTGATCTAAGAATACTTACTATTTATCAGTCTAGTCATTCAAGCCTCATCAATGCAAAATAATGTTTTAAATTTTCCTTATTTTAAAAAAAACCATTAAAACAGTAAAAATTCCAAGAGCTAATCAGCTGCAGTAGTGTAAATTTAGCAGATATCTTTGTCATAAAATTTTTCATCTGTATTTGCTATCCTTACATTAAGCCGTTCCTAACAATAGCACATGTATAGTGAGATACTGCTCAGAAAATGTACAGTGGCAGACCTGGTCCCAGATGGGTTTGTGCTCATGGAGTTTTATCTGCAGCACAAGCAGTAAAGTTGCAGTGTATTGAATAGAAACCTTATAGGGCATTCTGGACTGAATCAAATCCCACTAACAGTGCTGCTCAGAGCACTTCAGAGCCTTGAAGATGCTGCTTTTACACATGGGCCAACTGTGGAATTTAGATGCAGCCAGAAAGCTTGGAGCATGCACAAGAGAAAAGAATGATGTCTTAATGTATTATAATATGGAGTTAGATCTTTGTAAACATTTTACTCTGACACAGCAAGTAATGTCAGACCGATGGCCTGAAAAATGTCACAGTCCGTTAGCACTAGTTGTCTTGTCAGACATTTAACCTTAAGGTACACAGCATTACATTATTACTGATCTGGATTTATTTCCAGTCCAGCTGAAATGAAACTGGTAATCTGGAATGACATCCGATGTGCTAAATGGCTTTAATAATAAGCAGATGACACAGATTTGCGTTCTTACAAATGCCTTACAAAGGCTGCTTCATAAAATTATAGAAGATTTGTCATCAGAAATTTTAAGTGGGAAGAGCATACCTAAAATAGTTTATTATTTGTTATCAATATCCCATCTAAAGCCATGTACTGACTTTTGAATATGTAAACACATCCATTTGCACTTTGGTTTTCTGTCTCAGATGGACCTCATGATGAAAACTCCATCCAAAATCCATTTCCTTCCCCATTTACCAAACTACTGCAACAGTGAAAGTCTCACTGGAATTCAGACACCATATCAGTGACAACACAATGTACCAGTCAAATAATACTGAGCTGAGTATTGCAGTACACTTGACAGGCAACTGCTCTCACTGTTTGTGCAGCAGGGTTTCATTTGACTGATAGGAATGCTTCCCAGCTTCCAGAAGCTTGTCGTCTATCCTGCTTGTTCCTTAAGCTTTTGATAGATACCCATGAAATACTGCGAGACTGCAAACTCTTCACAGGAGTGAGAAACTACACCTCAGGATATGCTCATTTCTTGCCTTGATTTCTGCATTCAAAGACCTCCTGAACATGTCAAATATATTTATTAATGGTTCAGACTGAGCAGTGGCCTGCAAATAGACTCTGACCACAGCACGTGCTCATCCTTTGAGCCATATGGCACAGCCTAAGCACACGCACATCCGGGAACTACAAACGTTAGATTGCTGCTTTAGGCATGGGAACAGATTGGGGAACCTTATAAAGTATTGTTCTGTATTGTACTGATATAAAAGGTGTTCAGCTTGTCAGCTAACCTCAAGACTCTGCAACAATCTGAGGGAAACAACTGTTTCTAGACATCTTTTCAATCCTGCTGCAAAACAGAGAAGCATTAAATTGGTAACAGAGAAAGGGGAAATACCTATGATAGCTATTAGCCCTGGTAATGCAAGAGACAGTATTAATTGAGTATTCTAAGCACAGGACAGAAAGCACTGAGAAGCTCTCCTTCTCTACCTCTTTTAAAAACCTACTGAGCAAACTAATAAATTCAGCTTCCAAGATGAACCAACAACTACTCCTAACTATTTGTTCAAGGACGTCCTCAAACAGAAATAGTTTAAATGCAACTAATTAAACAAAGATGTTTATGTTGTTCTGATTTAAAATGTGAGCAGGGAGCATTTCTGCAGACTGTAGGGTCATGTTTTGCATTCTTGCCTAAGTAAAGCTGCATGGTTAGGCTTAATCTAGGAATAATTTGAGACCTCCTTATCACTAAAATTTAAGATTTGAATAATAAATATGGGGCACAACCACCACCCTTCTTCCCTACCTAGCATAGAGGAAAAAAGTCTTCTCAAAAGAAGAAGATGTGTCATGTAATCACCCTGTCTGAAGGAGGTTTAGCCACACAGGGTTGTTATGAAGCTGTCAAACCACTCTGAGGTACAGCACTTACCCGCTGCTCTATCACTGGTACAAACACAACTGCATGCAAACCTCTTGCAGGGTAAAGGCTGCATGCTGCATTCTCCCATGGAGATGAATACCTACTTACTGGGAAGGAAATGTGATATAAGAACACTTCAATAAATCATCCAGAACCTCCACTTTTTCAGCTTTAGCAAAGACAGCTTCTTCACTTTTTTAAAATGACCTAGAGATAGTTTTACATATGTGTTCACTTATTTAATGGGCTTACACTGGCAGTATAAATCCATATAATCATGCATATTTTAATTATTTTTCCGAAGTCTTCATAAGCTTGCAATGATACTTTCTTTCAAATGTTTAGGAGATTTTATATTGATTCAAATAGGCAGCAGTAAAATTTAGAAATGCTCCAGTGCTTTCTCCTTTTTGAAGGACTTCACACACCTATAGAAAACGTTGAAAATTTCTTTTCAACATTTAAAGAGCTCCTCTGAGGAGTTAAACTCTGCCCAGAGATGATGACAAGAGCTGCTGGTAAATGGGAAGAAAGCAAAGTCTTTCTCCAATTGCAAGCCAATCACATGTCCTACTATTAGGCAAAGCATTCAGCTCCCAGCTCATATTAATGTTGCAGGTCTAGATGCGACCAGAACTTAAAACATACAACAAATTCCAAGCATCAGAACACGCCGCTTCTGCCCTTTTGGCTTCTTACTCAAAAATAACCATTTCAGGTGCAGTGATCACAACATCCTTGTTTACCAAATACACCCAAAACCAAGTGTAGGAAAACTGCAGCTCTAGATAATCCTTTAAGTGCCTTCCAGCTGATATATACAACACTCCCAAAAAGAAAATGATTGCTCCCAAACACATAGCCCCTCTAGATTTAGTGGTATTTTAGTCTTCGTTTATTTCTAGCCATCCAAGTAGCACACTGTCGAAGATGAATCTAACTGAGGTTGTCCTCGTTAAGTTGCCTCTTTTTCATCTATTTAAAACTGCTACTATGCTGACCCTGCAATCATTCCATTTTGCTTCAGACAAAATCCCTGCCTCAGTTCCTGCTGAGGAGGTGTGCTTCTGTGCCGTGTGGGTCTACAGCTATATGTCTTAATCAAGTCATTTTAGAGACTACTCCACAAGTCCCAATTAAGTCCATTGCTATCCCCAACTGCTGAATGGCTTGCTGTGCTTTGCCAAACAGCTGCTGCAGTTCTGCACCTGGTGAAATGAAGTATGAGTTGACAAAATGTTTTGGGGTTCATCTGGATGAAAGGTAAGTCCAAAGTCATTATTATCAGCTAGGCATGCTGTTGGTACAAAAGATTTTAAAGATCTAGTCAACTGAATTTTCACCCAGCTTCCTCTCACCTTGAAATCCCTTGAAAGGCTATCATATTTGCTGCTTTTCAGACTGTAAGGTAACAGCAGTACACTTTGGAAATAAAGTGATTAGAAAGATGAGATTATCACCAATTCATCATCTGCCACCAACTTCAAATGGGGCCATGGAAAGAATACGAAGTTATCAAGCAAGATAAAATTGGCCTTGGTAGCCTCCCCCTTTTGTCTATACCTAAAAGGGCATTATGAAGTGATTGATATTGGATTATTGATTATGCTGCCACTGCAGAGTCCCTGTTTGATCTCAGAAAGATTCTCATTTATACAGTTTTGAAGGATCAACTCTTCCTACAACATCCTGACAATAATGTTGCCAAAAAGCAGGAATTGTTTGAAAGCTGTTAAAGCTTACTTCTTGATGCATAATCTTACCAGGGTATTTAGCCAGTGTTGCTTACCAAAAACTGCAGCTAAGTATTGTTCTGCATATCCCTTTAGGTGTGGAAAACTCAATAGACAGTGTATAAACCAACTGCTGATTGGCAGCAGCACAAAAAACAGCAAGATACTAATTATCCTCAAAGAAGTAATTATTAAACCTTTGTTTAAGGATCCTTGCCATATAATAATTTTTCAGAACAAACAGGCTCTCCAAAGAACAATCTTTTCCTGTAAATCAATTGAGAGAGAATCATGCTGGTTGTAGTGGAACATCTTCAGTGTATTTTAGAATGTTCAGAAATCCTTTTGTTCCCTATCACTTTGGTATCAGCTTCTGTAGCACAGAGTGGGCAAAGCTGCTTAGTTACCAACAGAGCATCCTGCTGGTGACAGGTGAGAGCAGATACCTGGATGCAGAGCTCCTGTCAGCTGGACAGGTGCTGGGGTCTTCTGGAGGCCTGCTGAGAGCAGAACAGAACTAAGCGCTTTGGTCCCTTTCTGAAAAATACCTTAGCAGTATTAGAAAAGATCTCACTTTCCTAAAAAGCCTTTGGTCTATAACATTTTTATTCCATTTTATGAGTAACTGGGTCTCATGAAGTGTTAGGTCTGTTTCCCAAACTTTTGTGCATACAGCCATTCGCAGAAGAATTGCAGTGCCCACAGAGATGCTCAAGACCAGCCTGGAACATTTGCTACCCCCAGCAAATTTATGACTGACCTGAATACTGGCTTTAGATCATTAGCCAGTTATATGCCAGGGATAAGTAACTAAAGTTTTTAAATTTTTTTAAATTCCTGGGCTTTCCTTTCTGCCTTCTTTTGCATCATCAAGGATAGCCAAGGCAGGAGAAGTGGTAGTAGTGAGCAGAGCATGAGATGAAGTGAGACAGGTTTCCTGCTCAGAATCTTCCTCTCAAATGTGTCTGGCCAGATGCAGCACCAAGAAGGAGCCCTGGAGTTTTCTGGCCTTTTTCTGATGAATGGTTTAACAATCAAGATTATATGTGCATATCCCCGTGGATCCTCTGCCACTCCATGTGCCAAGGGCATTCATAGCACTTCAGCCTCTTTATTTCCTTGCTGCCTATGGCAGTGCTCTCATCTGTTGAACAAATTGAATGCTTCAGCTATTCTTAAGAATAACCAGAGAAATATAATTCTACAGCCAGCCAAAGTTGTGCCTTCTGCCCATAAGCTCTGGAAATGATAGGTCTAAGTCGAGTTGCCAGAGAACAATTGAAGCAGTCTCACATATGGGATGAGGATGTTCCACACAAGGAATTTGTGTTGCACACACTCCCAGATTGAGCAAAAGTAACCCGAGAGCAGCTGTAAATATGCCAACATTTAAATTGCTTCGTGTCATGCCCACTGACAGCCAAACCTCCCTCTTACACTATGTGAGCCCAGCAAACAAATTTTGCCCATTTTCAACAATGTGATTAAGAATGTGAGCATTAGTGAGACAGATAAACTGTGCTGGACACTCAGAGAACTAATATGGAAATTATTTTTCTTTCATGGAAAGTAAAAGCATCTGTCCAATCAAGCAAACCAAGCAATGATTCTGCGTTATGAAATACTGTTTTTATAACTATTGATGTTTCTGTTGGTAGTGCCACATGTCAATAGTGGTTTACTGCTCACATTTAAAGTACAGCTTTCAGGACAGGATTCATCTAAGTTGACATTGTCTGATCAGCAGCATATTTCCTGCTCCTGTGAGCATATACATTATTTATACATCTTTGCACTATAGACTATTTGTGATATTATAACAAAAATTTTAAGATCTTGTACATTTTCTATGTCTCAATGCAAAATACAAGTTTAGAACCAGACATGTTTTTTAGGACAATTAAAATTCCGTGTTGGGACTCTCTCCATAATGAAGTCTTCAGGCCACAGCTGTGTGGGCTTCTAAGCCTGTCTGACCCCCTCTTTTCCAGCTAATGGGCGGGGGGAGGGGTATATACTGTGATTTAGCATTTTCTCCAGTTCCTCCTCAGATTAATACTAAGCTCCAGAACAGAAACATTGGCAAGTCCAACATATTCTCTGATCATGTACTAGTAGATCACTGCTAATTTCTCTCATTTCTCACTTCTTCAAACTTTAGAGCCACTTCAGCAGCCTTCACTCCTGATGTCTTCCTCCACAGCACCATTACATTCTTGAAATTATCAAAGAAAATTCATTACTTCTGATTCCATTAGTAAAAAATAAATGGCAGTTGATTATGGCTTTTAAGGCTTCAACTTTAAAGAAAACATAAACTTTAATGATCTATTTTCAAAAGTCAATACATATTCAACTACTGTACTTTAAACAAACAAAACACTGCATACCTATTTAGAGTGGTAAATAAACAATGATACAGTCCCTGGGCATGAAATCCATACAGATAATTCCTCTGCATAATTCTGATTATTAGACATGATAACGTGACACTGTTGAAGGATACTAGACTTTAATAGAAGCAAAATAATAAGATGATTCACTTACAAAGGAAGGTAATTGTTTGAGAGCACTGTTTTGCTAATAATCACCAAGTTCAGAGAACACCTGCACAGTATTCTAAGCTGATAAATTTGATTACAAAGCAGAGCAGAACACCTATAGAGAATCATCTATTGCTTCATCTAAAATGAGTTTTATAATCAGCATTTGTATTAATTTAACTCATGACAGTATTTTTTCCTATTTAGAAGGTAAAACAGGGGAAGGATTTAGAAACCTTCTCATTTTCTGTTTTAATAATTTGATCTGAGCTACTAGCACTTGCTTGATAAGAATCATTTTTAACTCATAATTTAAACCTTATTACCCTACACATCTTACAGAAAAGAAAGTGCCAAGCATTTTCCACACAGGCACATCACTCCTGATTATTTCAATTCCATTTAAAGGATCTTTGACAGGGCTACTGAAAGGCTTGTCCAAGAACAGGGAAACATTATGATATTCTTTCCCCATATCCTTTTCCAGAGCATTAAATATTAGAGACATTTCTAATGGAATCAAGGCTAATTTAAGAGCTTTTAATCTTTACTTTAAGGCTGCACTAGCTGGGGAGGTTTCCTCTGGCACAGGGCAGCTGTTTTTCATACTTCTCTAGTTAGATTCCAAGACATGCGCCTTTGTTCTTAATACACAAACTTCTTCACTCCAAAGCCCATGTATTGCAAGCATGTACTCTACAAGCTACAATTAGCAGAGACACTTGAATTTCAGTACTGAATTGTTTGGATTTTTAAGTGTCCAGTAATTCAACAATGCTTTTAATGATTCTATTCATTTTTAGCTAAGAACAGAACATTTAGGGTTTTTTAAACTGACTTCTGAAAGTAATTTTTAAAGTCTTTACTGGCTTTTTTGAGGGTCTGTTTCTACAAACCAGTGCTTTTGCTATTTTAAGAGTCATTTATCTGCTCTCTAGCATGAACTACTGAAATGGACCTGCATTTTCAGTTCAAGTCACTCATCAGAGCTGTTCAACTTTACATTTGTTCAACAAACTACTACAATTACACAATCCACAAGAAGTTGCATGGTAACTGCAGGTAAGGTACAGCCTGTTGCACTCATCTGAGCTGTCCTGCTAAAACTCTCGGGGCCACTCTCACATTTCTGGGATGAACAGCCTGGGTCCAGTATGCTGGGGCACTGTCCTTCTACAGACTCCATACAGGTGTTCTGCAATATCTGCCAACAGGTGAGGAGTTGCCCAGTGAAACTGAGAAGTGTACGAGCCAGGGTATGAAACAGTGAAAAATGAAATACCTGCCAAAGAATGAGAAACTTGGGAAAATAACTACTCACAGAAGTAGGAAAAAAAAATAAAAAAAAACAAAACGTGAAAGACAAGAAAGGATGTACAAGATCAAGGTATGTTACGTTTCTCAGAATTACAGCAGCCAGAAGCACCTCTCCAGTTCACTGATCAAAGTGTCAACCTGCCCACTGCTGAGGACAAGCCAGATGAGGGGTGGAAAAGAGTCCCTGTGCACATGACTAAATGGCTGCAATGTGCTCAATGAATGGATGGCACTGTTTTTTAACAAATTAGAGACAAGTGGAAGCTGGATCACTTCTAACAGAAGAACACTTCAAAAGGAAGTGAAAAGGAATTGAAGTTCAGAGATATTGCTGAGATCTGCACCAAAATGCAGAGGGAGGAAGCTTCTGAAGCACTGCTGAAGGTAGTTAATATGAAACAAAATGAACAGAAATTGATTTCAGGAGGAGAACTACCAATGTGAAATAGATAAGGTATGGCAAACTACCTCGATGTGAAAAATTGACTTATAGCATTGTTACCCAGAAATCATCTTCATTTTTCTTCACAACCTTCTGCTTAATAATTTTGAAAAATCATAGAGGAGAGGCACATGGTAAAAATCAAAGGATATTCTGATAGAAGCAATTACTTAGGGATTACATTTTCCTGTAACATGTTTCTGAACAACATGAAACACTAGACAACACTTTCTGAGCCTCAGTTTCGAGGGAAGGAGAAAATCGAGTATTCCCTGTGACAGCTTCTTGACTCTCCTCACTATCTGTGCTGCATCTGCTGCATTTCCATTTGGTACAGAAGGGAAATAGGGACAAGAAGCAAATGGGGGCTAACAGAACCTGAAAGCTCTGACTCCAAGTCAGTTGCACTACAGGAGTGTTCAAAATGCTCAGCAATGCCCAGGGCAGAAGAGATACAGGCAGCGAGTGTAGGCAGCTGCCTTCATGGGTGGGGACGTACGGGTGCATGTGGTGGGTCTGCCACATCCCACAATATCCTCTAGATCCAATAGCAAGGGTCACCAAACCCTGCTGCCATGACCACTCTCTTCAGTGAAAGTAACTATATTTGATTCTGGAACTGGGAATTTTTCTCCAACACAAGAAGGAGAAACAGAGGTAATTCCAGATCCTCAATATCTTTGCGCATTTACACAGTCAGGGTCTTGGAGTCCCCTCTAAAAAGGAGAGAAATTCCATAATGCCCTAGCCCTAGAGACTCCTAAGGATCTCTGAGGAGAATGTTAAAAGAGGGGAGGAGTAATCACTCCCGGGGACTCAGTGCCTCGTTTTCCCCAGGGCTCCACACCACCTTGTTCAGAAGGCAGGATCAGCCGGGACCAGTCTCTGAGAGGGGGCCAGGGACCCTCCCAGCCCACAGAGAGCTTTCAGATGTACATTGACCTGGGACAGGGAAAATACACCATTCCAAAGATCTGGCCATTTCACTTTCTTCTTCCCAGTCTTGTCTTCCTTGCTTCATCTGTATAAATACTGGTCTTGCCATACAGCATTCAAAACTACACAAAAGCATTTATTCCATGTTAGACTTTTCCATGCAGGACTAGTACTCTTCAAAAAGCAATATGTGCAGTTTCATAAGGGGGAATAAGTGCATTATTTTCACCTTCACAGACTTTAGTCCTTCCTCTTTAGCTGTCTAGGGATCCCAAACTGAAAAGATGCCAAGGCATTGCAATATAAATGCTTCATTGGTTTTGTCAACCAAGTAAGAAAACAAATGTATTCAGGCAATCTTTATGTTTAAATTAAGCCTGCAAAACATTTAGCAGTACTAAGAAGGAAAAAAACCACTGAATTTTTATATGATGAAATTGAAAGGAAAAATTTATAAAGCCCATTTAAGAAAAAAACCCAAAAAAACCCTAGTTTCCCTGACACAAGAACTAATTCTCATATCTGCCCCCAAAAACCCATGCAGGATCAATGGTCTGTATGAAGGGGGAAGCTGTTGGGGTTCACATGGGGCTTGCAGCCAGCATGGTAATCATAGACAGGCCTGCCCCTTTTCCTAAGTGAAAAAGGTGCTGTCTTTGTCAGGAGAAAATCAGAATATGTTTCATACTGCTATACCAAAACCTGTAACTTTAGAGGTGCATCACCAATAGTTCGTGAGCATTGATATCCCACAACCATATCATTACATATTGTCACAGATATTTCTCCTTTAAAGGCTCAGACACTTTTTTCCAGTACTTGCAGTGCTGATCCAAGTTATTTCCCAGCCAGCCATTTAGGTGCTTCACACATTTGTTTTCTCATGAAAACAGAAGGACAACTTAAGAAAGCATGAGCTTGGCATTAGTTGGTTCTACCAATATTATGGTAGTTTCTTGGTAATTTTATCGTGTGCCATGATGCTGAGTAGGATAAAATCATCCAAAATTGTGAAATAATGTTCTGCCACACTTTGTATGCTTGTTGCTGGAGACTTGACAGATTACTGATGTGATCCAAAATCCAGTAAAGACATAAAAACAAACTTAAAAGACACCGGTAGCATGAATAGCAGAATGTCTGTATGCTTCTCACTCTGCTAAGTCAGTCTAGTGAGAAAAATCTCACTAGAAATAGCCTAATTATTCTCCCACCTGATGAAAATAAAGTAATCAATAGGCAAGGACTGGCAAAGGCAGCAGGATAAGAATGCTGGAGTACAGAGGGTTTGTAAGGGCGAGAATTAGGATACAGCAACACTGCAGTACCTTGGTGCTCACAGTGCTGTTTTAAAAACCCAAGCCAAACACAACTAGGTCACATCTGAAAACAGTACCTTGCCTTTTTAAAGGATATTATTAGTTTACTTTCAGGTTATTATTTTTCTCTTATCACTAGGACAAATCAATATTAGCATGAATATTGTCATTCCTTTATGGCGATCCTGAGTTTTGCCAAAGGGGATTAGTGGGAGCACTGTGCTGTGGTTTCCCCACTGGCATTAGGCAGTGCTGCAGGATGTAATTCCATACTGTGTGCATAGCACTCCTACACATGCATGTCAGCTGCATCCCTCCAAGAGCTGCATTTGCAGCTAGGGCTTGCAGGGAAGTGATGCTCAAGACCACTGCTCAAAAGGCACCTGCAGAAATGGGGCAGGACTGTCACCGACAGCCTGACTTCATCAGGTCTCTTGCTGAGTTACTGTTTCTAAACTAGAATTGCTGGCTTAGGGGAGTTTTCCTCCATATCTATGAAACCAACCCTGTGCTGTTAGTGTCATACTTTGTGTTCAGGTTCAGCAGACAGGAACGAAGGGCTCCCTGAATAACTGTGGTGCACCATCTTCCCTTCTCTAATTCTCATAGCAAACATAATGGTGTCTTGACAAAACAAGATTAAAAGAGGCAACACAGAGAATAAAACAGCTTCCCATCACATCACTCTAGGAAGTTTGGAAAGCATTAATTTTGTGAACAGTAAATACTAACCAATCCTTTCTATGGATCCTCATTTGCTGTCTCAGCATATTTTGTTCAAATGTAAGTATGATAAAATAGTTTGAAGACTAAGACTTAAGATCAGAAACTTAGCAACGGAGCTCATGTGTTTCATGAGGTGTTAGATGGCCTGTAATAGAACATTTGGAGTAGAATTCAAACAGATCTGAGGTTGTAAGAGTTATTCAACAGTGAGTTAATGAGAGCACTCCTTTATAAAATGAAGAACTGCAGAGTACTTTTATTGAACCACACGTTTTTTGAAAAGCATTTACTATGGAAACCAAGTTCTATGAAAAGATCCAGAATACAAGGGAAACCACAGGTATGGCATCTGAACCAGCTTTCTGACCAGAGAAAAAAGAATTTTAAAGCCTGGTGGTAGGGGGTGATTGGATAGGAAGATAAAAAAATCCCAGTTTAACAAAAGCAATGTTGAAACTTGCAGTTTTTAGTGATGAAGAGCAAGCTGTTGCACTCCTCCTCTATATGCACTTCCCTGGCTTGATAATATTTCATTATAGAGGGTTTTTGAAAAGACTGAGCCATTTAGAGTGGTTTTTACATTCCTCATAGGGAATTGTAAGCTCTCCTGGTCATTTGCCTAGCTGACCTCCCCATAAAGAAGTGCAGGCAACAACATTACAGGAAAGAAAAGAAATCAGCTCCACCAGGAATAGCTGGATGAGCCAGTGGAGGTACAAAGTAGAAACTCTGCTGTGGAGTGGTACAGACCTGGTGCAGGCTCACGAAATCATCACAGAGCAAGAGCCTTTCATCTCTGGGAACCCCAAATGTACAGATTAAACTGCCATGTACTAACAATTAATAAAACCCATCAGAACATGGATAAATGGGCTCTCATACAGTAAGCAGTCAACTGCTCAGCTAACAATGTTTATACACCTGAAATGTGCTTTCATGTGCACACCTGGAAGGTGGTAATTTCCTTTGTTCTCTGCATCTGCAAAAACATTCACGCAAAAGGCTTAGTAGTTACAAGGTCACAAAGGTACACTACCTGTAACTACAGTGTCAAAATATGCATTTTATGAAGAAGGAGGAGAAAAAAAAAGCCCACTTAAGTAAAACAATTACTGGGTTTGTACATCAGATCTAGATGAAAAGCAAGAGAAAAATCTATGCTGCTTTGCAACTTCTTTTTAACCAGGGGAATTGAAAATGTGCTGAGCTACACATTTCAGTATTACATGCCCACACCCAAAGGGTGCACAAGGAGTGGAGAGGAACAGGACTGTATGTTCTTTTTTTCAAATTGCACCTATTATCTAATATACCAGCAGAAACATTTCCCACAATAATGATATGCATATGACTTAAAAGCTGTTTATTTGGCAACCTTGATGTGTAGTTCATTAAAGCATTGCCTGGTATATCACCTTGCTAGCTTATTGCAATGATTTAGGCAAAAACCCAGAGCCATCTTCTGTCCACATTGTAAGCATAGCAAAAATCAAGCATGGATTGTCATTTTCTGAACGAATTTATGTAGCTTTAGAATCACAGACTGTTTACATGGATGACACAGACTAAAGTGTTTGTCCTGCATCACAATACTCTTAAGTGAAGACAGCTGGATTCTACCAGGAACATCAATCAATAGAGCTGCCAACTAAATTCAAATGAGGAAAGCAGTTATCACTAAAAAAAGTCAAAAAGGAGGCAGAACTGGATGCAACTAGATCACAGATTGTGTTTAAAAAGTCTAAAAAACTATCCAGAACTACTTGCAAATTGAATGAATTAGATGTGAAAAGAAAACAAAAATGTTGCGCTTGGAGTTGCCAAAGAGACAAATGGCTCCATCAGTAACATCAGCAATTCTTTTCCACCTTCACTAGCCTGGGAGGAAGCAGACAGTACCTTTTGGGGGCTGTGCTGTTCCTGGTGTTTCTGCAGACCAGGCCAGCAAGCTTTCCACGGAGTTTAGAGGACACTTCCTCTTGCATATGATTTGCAGAAGACTTCATTGTGCACTTGGGAGCATTTATTTCAGATTACATCCAAAAAGCATCAGCACAGCCCAACAACTCTGAGTGTTCAGTTCTACACCTGGACATCCTGCAGGATGGCTCTCAAGCACCTCTGGCAGGTGGCACTGATAATGATGTGCTGGTTTCACTCCTCTAACAGAGAGCTGCCCCAAACACTTAAGGGCAAACTGTTTTGAAAAGACCCATGCTGTGGGAGCAGTTGAAGAATTATGTAAAACAAAATACTCCATTCAGCTTACAGCTTAAGCAGGAACCAAAACAGAAAATACATTTCAACACACAAAAAAGCTGGTAGGGACCTTCATATATTTATCTCCTGTGGCTTCTCTTTGGGACAGAAATGACCACAGTGCCAAATGCACAGCACATCAGTGATTACCTATTTATAATTCCCATGTGCCAAACACCTATGACAGAAGGCTCATCATAAACTCCCTCATTTTCCATTTATAAATAATACACAATTTGCTGAAAGAATTCCACAAATGGTAGCACTGCACATCTGCAGTAACATAGGAAACTCAGCAAATGTGCATTATTGGCAAGTTTTTAAAATACCTATAGGCAAGTTTGTGGTTTGTCTATGGCTGCATTTAGTGCAGCTCGCATGATCCAATCTACGCATATTTACTGGGTGTAATGTTACTATATTTACATTACTAACATATCCAAATATATTTTTGGGAGGGTAAAAAACTGAGGGAGTGGTGACTGAGTCAGGATCTCACATATTAGATTTCCATTTGGAATAGGTTTCCCAAGGCATCTAATTTCACTTGCAGCATTGTACGTCTGGCACTTCTCAGCATCTAATTGATGGAAAATATTATGTCTGTGTTTTTATCCAATTCCTAAAAGACATTCCCTTTATATAGTTATAAGTACTTTAGTCAGGTATGCCAGCAGACTTTTGGTATTGCCATACCAAAGAAAGTATGCTGGATTTTCCATAATGGGCATAAATTCCTGCAGCTGCTGGGTCTTGGCTTTTTAAACTATCGACAGTATGTCCAGCAATATACCCTTAAGCGTCAAAAAGTATTTGGAACATCAAGTATTTGAAATTAATTTCCTAAAAGTCTGTATGGATCAAAAGAAATTCCTGAGTTAAGACTGAGTCCTGCAGGAATGAGAGAAAAGAAAAACAAAATATCAGGAAATCTATTGCCAACTTTGACACGATAAGAAGGAATGAGAAATATCTACAGAGAAGCTTCATTTGTTAACACTGAGTCCCTGGTTGGGGAGGTATGTCAGAAAGAAGGATTTTGCTAGGAGCAGTAGAGGTATTTTTAATTTAAGTTTACAAGGATCACATTTGCTCCTGACTTATCTCCATCCAAACAGCACTTTACAGTAGGAATTACCTTGTCTCTGAACCATCAGACTGAAATCTGATTCTGCAGGAGCACAATCAGCAGCCCAGGGATGGGCACCTGCTTCATTATCATCTTCTTTCCAAATTAGACCAGCAGAATGGACCCAAGGGAGATAAACTACTACGCAGAGCTAGAATACAGCAAGCCAGCCTCTGCTCCATGAAAAGAATCACTTTGTCTGGACCTGAATCACAAGAAGGATCACTGAGAAAAACTGTTGATGAATTTAAAGGAAGTGGAAAACCAATGCCAACAGAAGATGTGATCAGGAAAAGAAATCAATAGATCCACAGCACCAGTTTCAGTTGCAATTACTAAATCATCTCTTTGGGGTCTACTTTGCTCCAGCTATTGGCGGGGCCAGCACACACTCCAGAAGAGGTTGTGACATTTAGCTTCTTAGCAGGCTATTCAGTAGCTCAGTGATCCATCCAGAGCTGCTGCTCTGATCAAGGCCCACCCATGGTACAGCAGATGAAGGAACACACCAGCCAAGGTGTTCCAACTGCTGTGCAACTCCAGAGTGGTAACAGACAGCTTACTCATAAATTACTCAGATCCAAAACCCAACCAACTTTTTGCAGAAGTGGGAAATAAATTGCATATGTGACTTCTGAAAACAAAGTTAGTAATTCTGGATTTGTATTTACTTTGCTTCAGGAATGCACAATTCAAAAGCTGAGGCTGTCAGAAGCTTGAGCCTAATGCTAAAATAAATATGGTTTATAGACATTGTTTGTAAGCTAAGGACAGTATCGATCACATTAAGACAAGGGTTTAAGATCTCGCCATCACTATAAATAACTCCTATTAACTGAGTGTATAATGGCAGGACAGATTTTCCCTATTTTCAGTATTTATGGCATTGAAAGCACTGAAGAATTACTGCTCAGGGAAGGCCAGGATTTATTAACAAACCAAGACTGCAACCAATCTGTATTCCAGGAAGAAAGAGCTATATGAAACTGCCATCTTCCACTTGCTGTACAATATAGACAAAATTGAATTAAACCCATGTAAACAAAGTTTCAGACACAAGAACAAAACCAAAGATGCTCTTACAAAAAAACCCAGCTCCTTTGGGAAAAGATGAAATCAATATACCTAACTGTGAGGGCTGGAGAACCCCACGAAGAAAATGCTACTGCATTCCCCTGGAGGACCAACCCCTAAGCCATAACCCTTGTGGTTATGGAAAGCAAAAAGACTGACCCCTGCAATCCTTTGCTGTTTTATGTTGATTTCTTGCACCCCATTGGTCCTTCCCCTTTGCTCCACCCCCATGCCCTCATCCCATTGGTCCCAGTGTTCTGTCCCACCCCTCACTCTTCCTATATAACCCCCTGTTTCCCCTGTCTCTGGTCTTTCTTCCCTGTATCCCTTTGGAGCTGAAGCAATAAGGGCTCTCCTTGGACTGCTACACAAAGACCCCATCTCCTTCTTCTGCATCACCCAGATTCACAAAAGAGCTAATAAGGATTCACAGAAGGGCTAGTGAGGATTCACAGAAGGGCTGGTCACTGCCTGTGCCCCCAGGACCTGCTAAGTCCTGCTAAGGATGCTTCTCAGGGAAGGTCATGGCACTCTGCATTCCAGAGGCCTGCCAAATCATCTCACTTAGGCAAGGATTCTCATGTAAACAATCACTAATTAAATTAAAAATCTGGGAGAAAAATCTAGTTACATTCCTTCCGGGAATGACTTTTGTGGATATAAATCAAACACCAGTGGAGGATAAGAACACAGTAGCAATTCCTATAAATCCGAGGCTTATAGCTTCCAACCATCTAAGTCCATGCAGACCCTAAAAGCCAGTATCCTGTAGGAATATTCAAGCAAGCTCCAAACATGCTGATACATGGAATACAAATAGCACCTCTAGCTCACTTATCAGCAAGGTTTCAGCTGGAACATGAAGAAAACAGTCAAGGATGCTGTGACACACTGAGTTGGAGAAGCCTGGATAATACACTCCACAGGAGACTAGGCTTACTGTAAGGAGCTTTAAAATAGCTTTAATTAATAATCATCACTGTGGACTGCACTTGGATTTTCACCAAGTAGTTCCATGCCCTGCAACATTGAATCTGGCTGCTGGTGGAGATTTGCTGGAGATGAAACAAAGGTTCTAAAGTTTATCTTAAAATCTATCAGCAGAGGGCATGAGAAGGAAGGGGGGTTAGAGTTCAAAAGCAGGAGAGAAAGTTTTCCCCATTCAGGGAGTTCTTGAGTAACAGCTCTTGATTTGGTTCCCTGTCTTCATGGGAAAAGGCCTGAGAGATCATAAATCTGGAGAGCACCAGGAGAGATGCGTGCTTTTCCTAGATCCCTAGAGAGATAAAGTTAACTCCTCTTCCCAAGAATGCTATGCAAGAAAAGAAGGCTTCTAGTTTGGGATGAACAGGGCCATGGACACGGTGGAGTGCAGCCTTTGACATGGTCACTGTTTTGAGGGTGTGGGTGTGACACCATTTCTCCACATTTCCCTGGACCATTACAGAAGAGATAACACTTGCATTCAGTTTTTCTCCTTCAAACATGCTCTGAATGGAACATACAAATTGTTTCCTCATCAGCCCATCACACATGTGGCGAGCTCTGGGCACACACAACTGGCCTGTTTGCCCAAGAAAAACATACACACACCTATGCAAATACAGCCCATGGCAGGTTTCTTCAATTATCATGTCTCAGTCTCTCATTGCAAACCCTCAAGAAATCCTAATTTATTCTGGCACTGTTGCTTTGATACCTTCATTTTGCAGCTAGTGGACATGAGACAACTGGAATTAGATATGCCCTTGCCCAAGTCAGATGAAAGTTTATGGCCAACTATGTTCTCATTAGCTTTCTGGCAGAGATTCTGGAACTACTGCTGGCCTGTACGTGCCTGTATTAGCAAATGGTGTGCATAATGTTCCTACCACATATCTAGCTGGAAGCTGTTCTGGCTATGGCTTCTACCATTTTGAGTATTAAACATGCCTTTGACACGTTTAGGTGAAATTTTAAAAACAGTCTCAGGAAGACATGCTCACATAAATTCTACCTCAACAAATTTTGATTCCAGTTTAAACAGGACATTATAAAAAGTCAAGTCATGTTTGGAATATCAGAAACCACATTATTAAACTAAATTTTGCAATTTCCAAGCAATTAATACTTTGGTTAACAAGTCAGAGACCTTCAGACCCCATTTCCTTTCTATGCATGTCAGTCAGGTTAACAAAACCCAGAGCAGAAAGAACGAATTGCTTGGCTCTGTGTTCATCTTCAATATTCCTGTCACAGAGTCATTTACCTCTGGTGCTGACTTCACAGAACGCCAGTCTCATCATGAGCTAGTGCTGGCTTAAAAACACAGATGCACTGTGACTCAAACTGCAGTTCTGGAGAGGCTGTCAGGCACAGGAAATACTTATCTGTATTATACATTGATCCTCATCAGCTGGACAGCAGTGTTACCTTCCTCTGTGTGTGTATGGGCCATTAAACTCCCTTGGGAGAGTTTAATATTCCTGAGATACACAGTAAAACTTGGCTACAAAGTGCAGCTGTGCAGCACAGATGGCAAGACCTGCAGTGGTAGGGTGAGGACAATTGCTTTTTCTCTCAGTACTAACACCATAAATCAATGTATCAAGAGTTAATCCTGTCTTCTCCTCCAAAAGTTAGATTTGGTACAGTTTTGTTAAGGAAGAAAGGGACAAGACTTGCAGAGAGAGAATAAAACCAGGCACTACAAAGCAGTGATTATTCTGCCTGCAGAATTAGCTTCTTTTGGGAAGATGCAGGATAGCACACAAGAAAATAAGTATATTTAGGATGGATCTGAGAGAGAGAGAGAGACAGGATTCTCTTCTGCCTGAATCTCAGCTGAGGAAACCTCTCTTTCCTTTGTAACTACCTTCCCCTTGTCACTTATCAAGTAGAAAGACTGACTGAGGAAGAGCAGTAACAACGCAGGGGCTTTCTGAAGAGGAGGCAAGAGTGGTATTTAGACAAACCACAAGTTCTCATGTTCATTATCTTCTCACCAAATGAAGTCTTTTTACCCACCTGTGCATTGTTCTCATCCAGTTGCCCTACTTCTGTTCATTATGTAGCATTCATTAACTGGTCCTAGGGATAGCAATTGAGAATGAGTAATTATCTCCCTAGCACAAAGAATAAGGGTCAGATTCTTAAAGGTGACTGCTGGAGGTTTAAAAAAATAGAAATGAAAAAACAATCAGGCCTATTTTGTCACTTGGTGGTGCATGAAGACAGCCTGGATTTAAAGAAAGGGATATATTTTATTTTGAGTCTAAAAATTTGGCATTACCAAAGCAGACTTTGATGAGACACTTGCAGATTTCAGAGGCTCTATACTGTCAGCTCTCCTTTCCACCTAGATATCTATGGCCACTCCATGTGCCCTTTATTCAGGTCAATTCAGGTATCAGTGGTAAATCAGTTTCCACATCTGTCTCAGTAAAACCTTAGCACAGGTTCTCACACCTCCAGGTATTGTGATTTAAAGCAGCAGCACAGCTGTGGTAGCAGTTTATCACTGACTGAAGGGCAGAGCTAAGGCCACTGAAGGATTGTTCATCTGGAGCTACCAAGCTTGTGCTGTTGTGAGGTGGCTGCTGTTGTTACTTATACTAGTTGTTCTTTATTGTAATACAAACTTTCCTGGTTAAAAAATATTGTCCTTGTTATACTTTATTTTAGTATTCCTAGAGTAGTCTCCCCACTAGTAATTACAGAATGCAGTGGTGAATCCCAATGGTTCACTGTAGCCTACCAGGGGCAATTCCAGTCCAGAAAGTTTTGAACACCACCACAAAGGTCTCCTTTGCAGCAGTGAATGTATCAGATACTTGATTTCTTCCTTCATCACAAACCATAGTCTTACCTTCTCTCAAGGCTCCTTCCAAAATACAACACAAAAGTGCTTCTTTTGGCAAGTGGCAGGCCCTGGCCTTCCGCACAGAAAATAATTTTCCCAATAATAAATGTAACTATGTTCTATATAAACAATAATGTAAAAGGCTTTCTATTGAGGAAGGAAGGGAAGAAAGGCTTTCCAAAGTAATTTTTATGTTTCATGAAGCAGCTATTAGTAAGGACAAGCCTGGATTTCATGACAGGAGAATGGATAGAAGGGAAAAGATCACATTTATGAAGTATCTGATTAAGTTCTGGAGTAAGGGGGAGAGAAACAAATTTGCAAAGTGTAAGCATCACAGTAGAAAAACATTTTCTGACTGGAAACTGTTAGCATTAACACAAAAAGAATGTTAAGCAGCATCATCAATCAACATTACTTGTTCCCTCCTAAAGCAGTCTGAATTAAATCTCTCTCTAAAAGCAGTACATTTCTTACAGCCTGGATATCTACACAACAAAAAGTTGCTAATAGAAAGTAAAGCAGTTAAACTGAGGAGTCAGCAGGGGCTACTTTGTCCCACGGAAACTTCAATCAGCTGACAGTGCCAAATGTTTCCCTATTTGTAGATGTTGCCAGCAGCTAAAAAGAAAAATAAGAAGCATATTTGGGAAACAAGTAGAGCCCAGTGGGTCTGTGAAACAATTGGAAAGTTTTCTGTGAGGGGAGGGGTAGCCAGCACGAAGGACTCTCACAGGACAGGAGGCGCAGCTGACACTGGAGTTACTGGGAGCTCCGAGCAGCCGGAGCAGAGCGTGCAGGAGCCGGGCAGCGCCGCCGGCAGCAGCCGGGGCTGGGAGCGCTCCGTGTCCCCGCTCGCTGTGCAGGAGAAGCTCCCGTGGCCCCGCACAGCCGCGGGATCGCTCCGCGGCCACGGACCGGGGCTCACCCCGGAGCAGCACAGCAGGAGCGCAGCCCTCCGCTGCTGCTGGGAGCACAGCTCCTGAGGCACCTCAAAAACCTGCCCCGAAACCACCAGAACCCAAAGCAGTGGAAATTGCTGACCAGGGCAAATCAGACTGATTTTGCCGGAAGGGTGTGGGACACATTCACACAACAGCACAGCTGAGAGCTGGGAAAGGATTTGCATCCCTTCATTTCCTGTGTCTTGGTTCTCCTTCTAGGAATGAGAGTGCTTCTGTGCCTTGCTCAGATTCTCAGCCACCAAAATGTGTGCAGTGCTTGCCTCTGGCAGCATAGAGGACAACCCTCAGTATGATTATGCAGATGGACAAATTTGCTCAAAATTTAGCATTTGTCATTTTTCACACAATTTGTGCAACCTACACACTCCCAAAGGACCGACTAGTTCTTACTGACAGGTATGACCCCTTTGAAATACTGATCCCTGAAGTTTGTTTTTTTTCCTTCCTACTCATCATCAGGTAGCTTGGCTTAGCTACAAATAAGAGCAGCCAAGCTTATGCCAAGTCTCATCAAGTTACTACAAAATACCTTTTCATTTATACTTAATCTGACTACTTTTTTTTCTTTTCCTGGTAGTCATTATTGAGTCTTATAAATTAATCCTTGGAATGGTTAATGTGAAGCATGAGAAATAATTCAAACACTAATTGGATCCTACATGAATCTCTTCACAATAAGTACTCAACTAAGCTATGGCTCCCATATTGGAAGCCCACCAAATCAGTCCTGAAATGGGCCAAACTCCATGTGCTGATCAGGAATGAAATAAAATATTAATGAAAGTTTCAGAGCACTGCATAAAGTCTTGACAACACCCTTTAATTATTAGTGCCCCAGAGATTCACTCTATGTCTTGAGCAATTTTCCATTTGCCAATAACAGCAATTTTAATTTTTTAAGATTGAATTTGGAAAGTACAATATTGGAATCAGCAATTATCCAATAAAGAGCTGAAAAGCACAAAAGACAGTCCCAGGTTCTTGCTTTTCTGTAATGCCTCTGCTTTTCACCCCTATACTGGGAGTGGAGCACTTCTCTAGAAATCCTTTTCCTGATGGATGAAAAGCAATTCCATATGTGTGCCAGTACAGATCAGTAATTTTAAGAAGCAGACACACTAATCCTCCTCCTCAAAGCAAAACCAGGTTTTATGTAGCATGGGTTTCATCACAGTGTTTTTCAGGGGGAAAAAAAAATTCTGTCTAGTCTCCCTGTGGAAATGGCACTTGTTTCCAAGCAGAACTACAGATTTGCACTGTCATGCAGAAAGACTTCCAGAGATCTGAGCTGACAAATCCAAGCTCAGAGGAGTGGTTCATAATACTTATTAGTAAGCAAACCAGACTGTTTTTAGGAAGCAAAGCCGAGATTCCTTTCCCCAGAAATAAATACATTTGCAGCAGCTAATTGTTAATGTCATTCAAGTGCTTTTGGAATCACTAATCCTCTCCAGCCAAAACTACCCCATTGCCTAAGAGTTACTCACCCTGCTAGCTGGGGACCAGGGGAAGGTACAGGGCTGGGGCCTAGGAAAACATTACAAAAAAGAGGAGTAACAGTAAAAGTAACATAAATATTCCCTTCACAGGAACTTGGCTATGTGCCAATACCAAAGCACAGATGGAAAGTGATTTATAATCACTGGCAGAGGCCTACACAAGGGTTTTTTTGTGGCTGACATTTTTAACTAAAACCTTTGTAGTTATAACAATAAGATTTTGCATTGTGGCTGTTTACCTAAATGCTTTAAATTTTATTTACCACCTCCCCCTTCAGCTGCCAAATTTTATGAAATGCGAAGGAATTAGGATTTGTTTTTTTCCCTGAGGATTACATGGTAGCTGGCTAAGAGAGATTCATAAACGCTGCACTAAGGAGTTAAAAAGCTCAAGAATGCAATGGCAAAAATTCTCTAAGATGAAAAATGTTACTACTTCTGGTGCATTTGAGTCAGGAAGGACATACAGGGGACAATAGGAGTATTCCCTGGCTTACAGCCAGCTCATAATTCATAGAGAGGCATTATCAGCCAAAGTTAATTTTTTTTTTTTAAATTATCATTTGCCAGAGCTTGAGAGTTTGTGGCTAATTGTTCCATTCCTGACTAGAGAATGAATTAGAGAATAATATGCAGTTCTAAGCCAGAGAGGGAAAACATAAAGCAAACCCCTGTGCACATAATGAATAGCCCATCAGATGAGTTGGGTGCTTTGGTCCTCTGTTCATAAAGATGTGGTGAAAATCTCCTGATAGATGTCAAATCTGCACCGTGCTCACAGGTTACTGGACTCACGTTGGACTGCTTGGTTTAGGGAATAATAGGTTTAAGCAAGGAAGAAAGGAGAGCAGGATTACATTAGAAGGTTAACTCAGATTTAAGAAATAACTGACTGAGGCAGCAGGTGTCCAAGGAATGATGAATGGGCAGCAACATAAAACAGACACCTTTCATTATAGGTGGATGAAAAATATCATTTAAAAGGATATTACAGAGCAGTTCTTGTGGCTATTTCTCTATGCTGGCAACGTAAATTAAAGATCTCTCAGTACCAGCTTATGTAAGTGAAGGACTGAAAACCAAAATTCTCAGGTGCACCAACCACCATTGTTTGTGCCTTCCCAGCCAAATCATCACATTTCCAGTGTAAGGTTTTAAATTTTTAAAAAATTCTTTAAAATATATTATTTTCAAATAAAAAAAGAAATGTAACATTTAAAATGAAAATGTAAAGGAAAACACATTAACACATAAGCCATAATACAGTCATTTTCCATGGCTTTGCTCATTCACCTCAATAACAGTATGTCTGCAAAAGATCACAGAGAAAGAAGACGAAAGATAGATCAATATATTAGAGTATATAAATATATTAGAATTCTGAGGGGGGGGAAGAAGAGGCATTCTCTGCTTGGGCTTCCTGTTTCCATTGAAAATGAAGAAGGAAAATACACACTTTTCACTGCCAACAAATAGAACTAAGAAAGTAATGATCAAAAAGGGGAGCAATGTTTAGATGAAACTTTCAAAAGGAACACCAAAGGTATGATGACCTAAACATAAACAAATACTCCCTAATACTATTAAATGCTTTTGAGGTGAAGAAACAAAATTGACTGACATTAGAGAATGAACCAGTGCTGACACAGAACAGAAACAGTGACTCAGGAAAACATGTTGTCCCAGAATCTGAGGAGATTGTGCAGCCTCATTCCTAGGTAACAATATAAAAAAGGATGGGTAGGAACATGTGTAGTTAGCTCACCATAGGCATGCAAATGGAGGCACCAGAGATTGCTGAGCAGTTCAATGGACCCACAAGTCAATGTGAGGAACTACTGACACATGCAGAGCCTGGCAGCAAATTACAATCTATATATTCAAATATGAAAGAAAATGTGAACTTGTAGAAGCTACTTGTTGCAGTCTTTTTTTACAAGTTACTCAGCCAAGCAACATATTGTCAGCACTGTACAAATCACACCAAGTTAATATTTACTAGGGCTAATTTTGAGTGAGAAAGACAAGGCAGCAAAGGCTTTACTACAGTACATTACACTGTCAAAAAAATTTCTGAATCAGAGGCTCTGAATGCATAGATAATGACAAGAAAAAGGTCACATGTGTACACCTGCAAAAGAATTGGGTTCTGTGTGGAAAACTTTCTTTATGGTGCTCCTTGTTTTCTTCTTTTTCCTGTCTATCTCCACTGCTTTGAGCACTGGAAGCAATAAATTCCAAAATGAGCAATATAGCTTTTGGGCCTGAATCCATACAAGAACAACAGAGAAGAGTATTAAAAGTTGCATTTCACCGATCATTTTTATATTGTGCAGGGGACACAAAACAGCCTTTCTCCCTTTCACCCTACTAAATGTTTTCTCTGTATGTGGTAATTTATATAATAACTACTACTATTGCTTCTACTGAATTCCAGCACTTCTTTAAATAGTGGAGTGAACTTTAGGTTCTTACACTGGATATGCTACACCACAGAAATCAGAACAAAAAGCCAGAAAATCAATCTGACTTGCCTTTACAAACTGAAGAACAATATAAAGAGCATTCTCCAACACCAGTTAATTCTGAACAGAAGCATTAACCTTCAGTAAGGAATGAGCAGCTCGTCCTTTCCCAAAGCTCACAGGTGGCCTCTGGAGCAGCAGAGGAGTCATCTGTTCCCACGATGTGACTGAGATGGGCAGCAGCCATGGGGACCATTCTGAGAGAGCATAAAGGCTAGAGGCAAACAATAACACTTGCCAAAGGTAGTTTAGCAGAGCTGGTACAGCAAACACCACTTTGGCTAGGAGATTTTCCGTACCATACACAAATTGCCCTTGCATCTTTGGAGTGTGTGTCTCCAGAGCACTCCTGTTCAAATCAGGAAGGTGCTTTGTAGCCACTGTCCCTATCACTTCCCCTGCTTTGGTTTGCATCCGTGGCCCAAGGGCACATGAGCAGGGTGTCTTTCTGAGGAAACTGCACTGAAAGATGCCCTCCCAGACAATACAGAAAATGCACTGCAAGAGGCTTCCTGCCACCACACCCGATGTACTCCAAAGTCAACAAACAGAGCAACCCCAAACAGTGTGGATGTCACATCCTCTGAGGCAAGTGCTGTGCAGTGTTAGATCCATTCCCCTTCATCTGCATGACTTGGCAAAGCAGACACGGCTTTAGGGTTCTGCAGTCTTTACACCTTACCTCAAGTTCAGATATGAGTAATTGTAAATATGTACAGAGAAGTTTGCATAGAGCGTATCAACATTAATAAAAACAGATATTGATACATCTCCAGTAAATCTCCCTTTGGCTCATGGGTGAGGCTAAGAAATCATAATTTCCTTAAGTAACACTGTTAGCATAAGTGATACCACAGAGACAAAAGCTATTGTGGGGGAAAATCAGAAAATTATTCTGCTACTATATGGAGAAAAAAAATCAGACTTCCAATACAGTCTAGGCTGTACAAACTTTATGACATCAAGGCTCAACACCATTCAAAAAGTCTCATCCTTCCTTTAAAATTAAATGACAGCTTCATACCAACACACCTGATATATTCTGATATACGGTACGAGATCTATGACACTTACACACATAGGTCAACATTAAAAAAAAAAATACCGGCAAATGCAGCAGAATATAACCAGGCTCACAAATCCACTGTGTCCATCAGCAAGGTGAAATGAAAAATGGCTCTTACGCAAATCTCTGTAAACATTCACTGCCTCTTTCAGATAATCAAACACCCACTTCAGTCACGGAAATTGGAAAGTGATAAATTCCCTGTGTGCTTTCTGTTCGTGTGTAACACTAAATAAGCAGCACGTGCCCGGTGCTGGGATTTCATGAGTCATTGAGCCTGTCTCCAGGTGGATGTCTGTCATTAGCCACAGGCAGAGCTGCTGGAGACACACACAGGACAGCTCTGAGGGTGAGTGATGCTTGTGGCAGAGTCAGATTCTGCAATCTGAGCTGGGAAGGGAAGAACCATCACACCACAGATCTGGGCCACATCGCAGCCACGAAGGGCTGACCAGGAATGGGGCTTCCTCACAGCTCCTGGTGAGACTCACACAGGGGCAAGTGTAGACCCCAGAGAGTTTGAAAGATGAGCAGCTGTTAGACAAACTCTGAGTAAGGAACTTGGAGCTTCTTTACTACTTTAAGGTCTATTTCCAACAATGAGAAATTGTCTTTGGTTTTGGTGCATGGAACAGAGTCAAAAGAATATTGAAAGACGTTTCCTGCATGATGTGAAAAACTGGATTTAAATCCCATCCATTAGAGTGCAAAACAAACCATTTAGCTGTGGTTACACAGCTGTGGTTCACAATTTCACTGTGAAATTTAAAATTCATGGTAAAGAAATATATTAAAAGCTTTTCCACAATCACAAGAAGGTGAAATATAGTTGAAACATGCATATAAAATGTGTACATTTCCCCTACAGAGAGAATAAATAAGCTAAATAGCTATTTTCTTCCTAATTATTTGCATAATGTGATAGGATAATGTATGTAACTAAACTCATAAATTAATCCTGAGGATTTCTGCATGTGAGCTATTTCGGAGTACAGTCGCACTGAATTCAACCATGAAATCAACACCAGTTTATTCTATAAAATAAAGCACAGCATGATAAATGCAAAATTATTTTTACTGCCTGTTAATCCACATATATTGGAAATGTCAAGCTTAGTGGGACACTAGAGCTGTGAGTATTGTTTGAAGTGTAAGGATGATGGGGGCTGGAGAGCTAAAAGGGATTTTCTTGTACCAGTATTTCCTATCTTAGAGAAGATAACATTTTTTCTACTGTGACCTGTGCATTTTGTTCCAGATGCATCAAATGCTTCCTTCATCTTTTATTTAACAGCCTGATGCCCACCTCACCTGCCAGTAGAGCAATGACAGACTGGGATGTGAGTGCAGTGTCCACAAATCAGGTTCACTTCCCAATCAAGCACAGCTCATCCAACACTCCCTTCCTCACTGACACCAGGACTGGGCCATAAACTCACTCAGGAGGCTCCTCTCTCTTCCAGGAGCCAGTCTTGCTTTCAAAGGAATTTTTCAGCCTGTTACAATGTGACCCTCAGTTATAATTGCAAAATGGGTAAGCAGTGCTCAAGCCCTCCCTACGCAGCCTGAAGGATCCAGCAGCTCCAGAAGCAGAGGATATGTCCAGCCATGAGTGCAGTTCCTCCCAGCTTCACTGCTTTTTAAAGCAATTTCTGCAATGCATGAGCTGAGTGATAAAGTTAAATGTGCAAAGACACTTCAAGCTCCACCAGCAGCCCTGATATTTATAGTCAGCCCTTAGTAAGCACAAATGACTCTGACTTCAACATTGACGCCACCTCTTTATCAGCTTAAATATTTGAGGATACTCAGACTAGAGAGTTTCTATTAACTTAATACAAACCTCAAACAAACGTGCCTAAATTATCACCACCTGCTCATTGACAAGAGCCTAATTCCTCCTCCCCCATGTGTGAGACTTCAGACCTTTTAATGTCTGAACATTGACAATGTGACAGTTTTAAACTTACATCATAGAACACTGACACAGTGAATGAGCCAATTTCAAGATGACTGCCAGGAAAACATAAACTGTTTGACATTTAATAAGCTTGTGTTTTCATAGAAATACAATGTGTTCTAGATGGTTTGTTTCCATGAAAACACATGGTTAGAAACAAAATGAAAAATCATTTTCTCAGCACTAAGCACCAAAAATTAAATTTAAAAAATCATCTGACAAAAATGCACTAAAAATCAAGTATCTTAGGATTCACATTTATATTACATAACCAATGAAGTGTTAAATAGAATAGCTTATGGAATTATTGTTACTTCTTTTAAAATTAGGAATAAAGATATTTTTTTGAAATTCATTTTAAAGTACCAAGAGTGCTGCATTTGATAACTCAAAGTAGAGAGAACTAACACACAGAGAGGGTGGTTTGGGAGAACTCTATTACCCCAACTTTATTGGCAAATAGTCTGATAAGATCCTGATTTCTTTCCTTATCAAAATTAATACTTTTATAATAGAGTGAAAAACAACTAAATAAAGTATGCTGTACCACTGTGGGAATAAAGGAGAAGCTACACCACTTGACAGTGAACAAAGTGGCTCTGAAGTGGCCCTTCTGGCTCTAAAGCCAAGGGCAGCTTTTCTACTGATTCCAAAAGATATACAATTTTCCCATTTTTTAAATGTCATTGCAGTCTTTGAGGGAAAAAGTTTCATAAGGAAAATGAAGAGTGCAACAATTAAAGAAGTGAAGTTTCTTGTAAAAAGAAGAAGGTTGTTTTTATGGATATGATATGTTCAGAGGATAGACAGTGTCAGATTTCAGTTGGTAGCTGCTGCTGCACAGAGATTCTTGGACTATGCTAGAAATGCTCTTTTGAAAGAGGCTCAGAACTCATACTCTGATTTTATAATCTGGGCATGCTTATCCTCTTGCATGGAAGTAGAAGTGTGATGTGTTACAATCTCACTGGAAGCAAACAGAAATTTCAGAGATTTAATGGTTCAAATATGAAAACTGCCCTCATTCAGCTCCTGTGGTCTTTAAACACAGTTTGGCCCCTTCTTCAGCTGAAGCTTCTGTTTCTCTTCCTACCTCCTTTTGGTTGACAAAATGAGCATTACCAAGTCTGATTTGGAGAGAAGCATCATGGAGGCTCCTATGCCAATGCCATGAAGTCATTTGGAACATGCAAGCCAAATCTGACACAACAGAAAAAACAGGATTTACTTGACAACCTATACCCACAACAGATATGCAGAGTCTTTTCTGCTTCTGCAGAACAGTAAAAGATCCATCACACTGAAATGCTCAGCTTTGTGATGTCAGGATCATGAGGAAAGGAAATAAGCAGTTCCATGTAAACCTTCCCAGGGTATGCTTACCAGAACACACCACCACTTGCTAGGCTGGACCCCAGGTTCAACTGCTGATTTAATCTAGAGTGAGGAAAGCAGTTTATTTATAAAGCAGGTGCTGGGTTGCAATGCTATCATACAACCTCCCTTCCAATACCAGGGAAAAGCAGCAAATGAACCCACAGTAAAGGGAATTTCTTTTGTAAACTAGAGTTGGTAGGTGTTAGTTTCACAAAGAATAATAATAACAACTTCCTAAATTACTTGTTCTCAAGTTGAGGTTCTCTGTTTCTCTCTTTTAAAAGGTCCCCTGTTAGAACAGGGATTTTTTGGTGTCAACATTGCTGGCTTCTCAAAGACAGAATGTTCCAGAGAAATTTACATTACTGCTTCTAAAGACAGGATTTTGTGCTAAAATGTACTCTCAAAACAGCTGACAGTGAGGTGGTAAAGTCCTGTTGACAGGACGTGGAAATTTAAGGTTGAAGTACCTGAACTGCCTCATTTCTAGGTCAGCTCTTAAAGTCATGCCACCACCATCCCATGTGAAGGACAACTCACCCTGCTCTGAGTTAACAAGGGCTTTTCTTACCTCCCTTCTGAAAACTGCAGGAAAAAATTGAGACTTTCAGTGAAATATTTTTTTAAGTATCTCAAGCTCTGTTTAACAGGAACATTATTTTCAGCCAGCCTTTAGTACCCTTATGTCCTCAAACAGCATGTAAAACCATATTTTTGAACGACCTCTTTACATCCACCTTTACTTCAAGGACTATAACTCTGGACTAAGACACCAATAGAGGCAGGGAAAAGGAAAAAAGGGTCAGAGTGAAAGAAACGTGAAGACTTTAAACAGGAAATTTGCCTCATCTGTAGAAGTCGCCTTTACAGCCAGCAAGTATCACATCTCCATATCAGTTAGGTAACATAACAAAGATAATGAAACAGTTCTTCACACAAACACTGGTGAGAAGGATGGTGGTTAACAACTGATGGCTTTATCTAAGAGGAAATCACTAAATGCCTTTGGTCATGTAGTGGCTTTCTGAAACCAGAGGTTTCCCTACCTCTGTTGCACAGAGATTAAATAAAGGCTTGTTTGAATTTCCAGAAAACTGCAAGAACACCACTACTCTTGTGAACTAGCTTTTGAAGTTGTGGTAAACACCTCAAAAAAAGAAAATAAAAAAAGAGAGAGAGAGAGAGGAAATTGCTTTGCCTTGAGGGCGTGCCTAGTCTGTTGCACAGCAAGTGACAGTGCTGCACCTCACAACAGATAGTTTGTGCTCACTTTGAACAAAAATCTCTGATACGCACAGGGGAAGCTAAGCCAGATAACAAAAATGCCTCACAAGTTTTAGTTTTTCTAGCCGAGACATCATCCTCTTGGTAAAGGCTTCTGATTTAATTCACTTCTTATGTTTTTTACAGTAACTTGTTGAAAGTTCAGTACTAGTTCAACTTGAGAATATAACCATTAATAGCAGAAAGGTTAAGACAAGAAACTTCCCAAAGTCCCAGATGCAATCCCTTAAAACAGTAACTTCTATTTAGGTGAGATCTATTGCTTTGATTAAGTGAACTGTGAATCCAAACCCAGACAATAAAGTAATTTAAAGCAAAGTGACTACAGTGGGGTTAAAGACCAAATCGACGTTCTACTACCATGTGTTTTAAAAGCAAGAGATAAATGGATATTTACACACAATTCAAAGGTATTCACATTGGAGGATGCAATTTTGTTCCTGATGTAGTCTCTCTCTCTCCTCCCCCGCATAAAACATATTAAGAAAAAAGGTTATTTTAATACTGTGATGCTCATTTCATTGTGCACTAATCAGCACGTGCCAAAGCACACATTTTAACTCTTCTTTTGTAGTGAATGTACAGTTAATTCAAAGTAAGTAATTTTGGCATTACAGGAAAATGGTGGCATTTTGTGTTACTGGGAATACACTGTATTTTTTCTCATGTTTTCATCTGAAACACAGCTACTAAGACACAAGAGAACATTTAACTATTCCTCTATACCAAACTAACACCAGACACCATTTCTCCTGAGTCTTTCAGTTTAATGAAGAATTTTGCAGAAGGAATTTGTGTGTGGGCATAGTTTGGGTGAGCAGATGACTATCTTCCCACCCCTCGTGCAAATTACAAAAACAGCTGACATTTAAGAACTCAAACTCAAACCAAAGTATCTGTCACTATGGTTTGATCCATGTAAACCTCAAAAAATCACCTGTATTCCTAACTGTAACTCATATCTGGCAAGATTTCTGAAATGCTGTCTGCACAGTTCTCCCTCCTTGCCCTCCCACTCCCTGCAGTTAAGCAATATACTCAAAGACATAGCATTTTTGCAATATAGCTCAAAACTGCTCAAGTGTTCTGAAAACAAAAGGAAAAAAGTTGAAAAGCTGAATTTTAAGAAGTCTGTATCCCAAATTCCCTCAGGATTCTATTTGATTTTGGGTTGATTGGTTTCTGTTCCTTTTCAGCTGCAAGTTTTAGCTCCTTAGACTGACTCACATTGCCCTTTAAAACTTTTTGTCCTTTCTACTTCATCATGTTAGGAGACTTATAGGGAGAAAAACCTGACCAGCAAAACTATATTTAAATTAGGAGCTTTACAAATATGATCATCATTTGGTCATAACATTAAGAACAAGCTCCTCATTAGGAGGTGAAGTGATTACCTGATCTGCCACAAGGAGCTGTCTTAGTTACTGTCTGCATTAGACTGTGCTCCCAGCTGGGTCAACATTTAAATAATTCTAGGTTGATGTGCTTAGAGAAAGGCTGCAAAACTTCCAATATTTTCACAGTCCTTATTAAGCTCAGCTATCAACATACATTAAAGAGCCCTTTTCAGGTTCAATAGTTGTGTCAGGATGGCAAGTGCTCAAGTCTAGCAATGCACTGTCAAATAAATGAGTCTATTAGGAATGATGGAATCAGTCCCTGGTTTCAAAATTCAGATAATAAAATGTGCTTTTTTTGGTTCAGATACCAACTTTGGAGAAGTCCCTATGACTGTGCTTGCTTTAGAATCATGAGAATTCAGCCTTACTACAAAAAAATACAGCATTGTGTTATAAACAGCACCATGAAGTGAAATTAATATAAGCAGAAAACTCCACAGATTCTTCTCAAAGCATGAAAAAAGGTAGCAGCAATACATCCATAGAAAAAAATCCACTTGGACTTTTGATGTTTGAACAAATGGTATGAAGATCATGTTTTCATCCTAATTTTAACCCTAATTTAATCCCAACACTTTGCTGTATCTGGTGGCAATCCATTCACAAAGGTTCATCTTTCTGTAAATATTGAGGTGACTTCAAGGAACTGACCAAATCAAACCAAATGAGTTTTGCACAAGTCTTGTTTAGAAAGTACAGTTATTTCTTAGGGAGCTACTGCAAAGGATATAGTCAAAAGTATTTCCCTGTAAGCATAGTTAGAGCTGGCTAGGCTTAGACTATTCAGAGCCAAAAAATGCAACCCATACATTAAAGAAGAAAGCCATGAGCAGTAACACTTCCTATTTGCTTTCACACTCTTTGCATTGAAAAATATGCAGAATACAAAAGTAGATTTGGAGAAGTCTCATCTGCCAGTTTTCTGGTGCCCAAGACACTCAAAAACTGAAAAAAAATTAACTTAATGACTTTGTAAAGAGCAACAACAACTGCTCTCAGAGTTGGATTATTTCCTACATTGGATAGACGGCCTTAGGAATTAAAAAAGAAGGGTACAAAACATGCAAGAGCAACTTCTATGAAATTATAAAGCAAGACATAGGTACAAGAGAAGGCTACAGACATTTCCAATGTATTTACTGCCTGCATCCACAAACAGTTCAAATTTATTTTTGAGTCACATCCACAATCTTTTAATAACCATCAAACACACTAACAAAATTTAGGTCTCTAATGTCAGAAACCCCTTAATGCTCTCCAAACACTTCATCATTCCTTAAAACATGGGCCTCCAAATATGTTTTTAAAAATTAAGGAGAATGTCTCTGCCCATCTTGTCTGCTTCCACATGAGTGACCAGAAAAAGAAATTAAGTGTGAGCAGAACTGGAATATATTGATTTAAAATTTAGAACTATTTGATCTATAATCCAACATACATGGACACAATTTTCATACTGGATTATTAACATTTTGCAAATACTTATCAGTCTTAATTTGTTAAAATTACTTTTCAACTCATTTGCAGTTTTTCCCTTGCTCTAGTTTGCATACTACTTCATTATTAAAGGCACCAAAAACCCTATCTGATGGTATTTACCAGAAAACTCACAGTAAAGTAAGCCCATAAATAATGGTTAGAGCCAAAAACCCCAAAGAGATAGAAGGTGCTCCATATACTCAGAACAGAACCAGAGAAGAGACCTGATATTATCTTCAAGTGCAGCTAATAGACAAAGTTCCCCATGGGACTTCCAGGGCAGTGCATTTAATTGCCTGTTCTATGAGCCTTAGGGAAAATGAAATGTTCCTTCCAAGTGTGCCAAAGGGTTTGGGCCCAGGCACAAGCCAAGCTTTTGGGCAGCTAAGAGAAGATTAGAGGCAACAGGTTTGTCTCAGCTCTGACCCATTATTCTGTGAGGACACAAAATATACATTAATAACAATTCTTTTGATACTTTACCCATGGCTGTTTCCACATGGGTAAAGGGACTGGTCTCTCTCATGAATATTGGAGATTTTATAAAGAAAATATTTCACTGGTGCACAACTGCCAGGAAGAACCAGATCATCCACAGATTTCACCTACAGCCATGTCATGGATGTCACACATCCCCATCCATTGCCATTCTGTGCCATTGCATTCACTCTTTCTCCCAAGCCAGCCAGGAACACTTCCTGACTTTAAATATATTCCTTCCTGTCATTATTTGACAATGCCTCCATCTTTGCCCCTGTACTCAATAATTTGGCCACACAAAAAGAAAGGAACCTTCATCCTCTCTCAGGCAACAAACAAGGCACCGACACAGTCTTTTGCGTGGCAACCAAACTAAACTTTCCACAGGGATGGCCTCAAAGGGCAATTAAAGGCAAAAAGCTGAGCTGCTGATGAAGAGGCTTCCTTTGGCTCACAGCAGGGAGGTTTCAAAAAAAAAAAAAAAAAAAAAAAGAAAAAAAGGAAAAAAAAAGAAAATAAAGAAAAAAAAAAGAAAAAGAAAAAGAAAAAAAGTGTAGCAGTAGTTCAGTAAAAGTTTTGAACAAGAAAACAGCCCTAGATAGCTGTCTTCAGATTCTTCATCAGGGCAAACAGTGCTTCAAGGACAAGCAGGAAAGTAGCAGCTATTTGAGGCAACTTCATTATAAAATCATTTTTAATAAGCAATCTGAACAAAGAGAAGGAATGCTCTTGCAGAGAAGCCCCCAAGGGATCTTAAAGCTGCCCAGTAAATTTATTAGGAGGTTACACACAGGGGACCAAACAGCTATTTTATTGGCCTCAGGGGACAGGGTTTAGTTTTCACCTGTTCTCTTTAGGCCTCAGTGCTAACAGCAGTTCCTGTTAACCATCAGTTTTCTGAAGGCTCCTGTCTTGTGAGGGAAAAGTATCATTTACTTACTGTAGTCTGCACATGAAACGCATGAGGTGAAGTCGAGAATACAATGCACAGTAGATAAGTAATTATAAAGCAAACCAGAAAAAAATAATAACAGTGGCTTTCCCTTTAATGCAACTAAACAAAATAACCAGAAAATGTTGGGAAATCTTCAACAGTCGCAGTAAATACAATATTGAAATTAAAATCAGAGAAGAAGAGAAATCTGAGTCTTGAGTTCCATTAAGCTGCAAACATTAATATATGCTTGTAGAATTTTGGTGAAAAACAGTTCTAGAATAGTTGGATATATGAGAAGCTGAAGACCTGTCTTCTGCCCCAAATCTACTTCATTTTTAACAAGCAGTGTGCTCTCAGTAACTGCTTAGAGTCAAAGATAGGAAGGCCACAATGCAGGAACGGATCTCTGCCCAGGACAGAGTTAAGAACATGCTTTTGACTTCATGAACAAGGCATTCCCTTTTTTTGGCTCACTGTGCTGTAGCAGCAATACAGGCAAAGCACTCCAAGGTCCAGGCAAAGGCTCAGGGGCTTGTCAGGACAACGGGCAGCTGTGGAGACACCTGAACCCTGTCACTCCCAATTTCCCAGCTCTTGTCACACACAGTGGACAGTGGGCAGTCAAGCTGACCTCCCTATGCTACAATCAAGACTTCCCATCTGCAGTGCAAACTTGAAACGTGAATTGCCCCCTTAGTCCAGAGTTCCTTGTACTTATCCAAGAACACTGAGCCAAGATACACCCTGAGACCAGCACCTACAGATGAGTGTAGGAACAGTCCCAGACCAGATGTGGGAGTGAGGAAAAGGGTTGGGATCTAGGATAGCAGAAGAGATGGGTTTACTCCTACCCTCTGCCAACAAAGATGCCAGTTCTTCATGCAAATGTTTTTATTTAGTGCTAAAAATTAAAAGCACAGTTTCCACTTAATTTTCCAGCAGGAGTTCATGTCATTAAAATCAGGATCTTATCTGCCAGAAATTAACTGAAAGGATAATTTCACTTTAAGTAAGGAGCATTTCACTCAAAATTAAGGAATACATATAGAGATGTCTACTGACACAGTTGTTTAAGAAAAATTCATTTAAATATCTTGATAAATCACAGGAAGAAACACGCTCTTTCTCTCTAAATGGTGATAACTTAGTGTAAATGAATGAAGCAGTTGTCACTTCTGGCCTCAGCTCAGAAAAGCCATGATCCACACTGTGGTGACAGGGAACTGTAGGTGCACTACCACTAGAAAGTTGAACGCAGTGAGCAGCCACTAGCTCAAAGCAGCATGTCGTTAATCCAAGCCAGGTAAGAGCAGCCCTGCAGGTCCCCACCTCTGCTCTGACATGTGTGTGACACTCAGAGCCAGGGCTCCTGGTTCTTTTCTGCTGTGAAACAACATTCCAAAGGAGCTCTGGACAGAAAACTGTGAGGAAGACTTGTAAAATCTTAGCTTGTTTTACTATCTTATGAATGCAAGGTAAGCAAATGACTGAATGTATCTGGCCATCAGTGCAGAGAGGGACTCCAGCTGTGCAAACTCCTTCAAAACTTCTGACCGTGGCTCTTTACAACTCAAACAGTGAGAGAAAGAAAGTTCCATTACATCCTGGATTCAGTACAATGCTCGCCTTCCGGGTGCATCTGCAGGAAACTCCTTACTTTGAGAGGCAGTCAAGTTCAAATTCATTTAAGAAAGTCAGTGCCCAAGATAAAACAGGGATCTGAAGAAAAATAAGGTGATTGATTTGTGTGATAGCTCTGAGTCACAAGTGGTCTGGTAGAGGCCATGAAACTAATTATATGAAGTGTGGCAAGCTTTAGATTTAAAATGCCAGAAACAAAATACTATAGACTTCAGGACAGCCTAAAGCCCAGTCAGTTAGTATTAAATGCCAGGTCCTTTGCAGCCTTCTGTTTCCCAGAGTTTCAGATTTTTATCATCACTGATCCAATGATGCCTTTCTAAATTTGCAAAAAGGATTGTGCAAAGTTGTGCAAAGTTACAATTTACTTGGAGTACTTTTCTATTTGAGCATAAGACATGGCAGGAAGAGGGTTGTTTTACAAGTATTAATGCCAATCAAATGATCAGAAAAGAATCTAAATGTCAGTCATGTCTTTCTTGAGTCAAAAAAGAACTGAAAGACCAGAAGTCCCACTTTGTATGGAAGATGAGACAGGACTTGTCCTCTACCATCTGACAGACTCCAGCTTATCTAAAGTGATGGTTAACCTGACAAATAGCCATGTGAGCTCAAGAGAATAATTCTACAAACAGACAGAAGGCATGAATTTTTCCTCAAAAGCCTGTTTAATCTTAAACTTGAAATGAGCAAAGAAGGGCATTTTGGAGTGGATAACATTTATTCCCTTAGTGCTCCTTGGAAGACTATTGCACTCCCTGTTTAAAAGTGTCAGATTTTGAAACATTTTAACTGTGATAAAGAGAAAATGTGGAGAAGCATCAATGAAATAGAATACTTGGATAAAATTAGTTGCTTCAAAAAGGATAAAAATCTCTCAGGTTTTATTTAGATAGTTACATTATGAAAGACCTGCCTTCCCTCAGCACTACTATTTTGCATGTGTACAAATACTAAGCTATTGTTAAATTCAGAACTACCTGAGCACCTGCCATAAGCACAGGAGTTGAGTTTCAGCTGACTGGACACTTATCACAGATTGAAGTCAGGAAGGGGATAAAATGAACCCAGACCCTCAAACAATAAACCCAGGAAAAATTAAGTACTGGAGACAGACCCTCACCAATTTCAAGACCTGCACAATTAAAACAGCTGTTAGGGTGAAGTCTGAAAAGGATTAATCTGACGTGTGCAATGCATCATGTATCAAACTTCCTGGCATTATATTATTTTTTTTTCCCTCCATTAATTTCTTTCCTCTTTTTCACTCATTTTCTCCACTCCATTTCCTTCTCCCTAATTAAATCAAAGGTCATTAGAAATGTCGTAGTTTACAGTCAGTCAACACCCTCATATGCCACACATCATAAATTTGGAATAAGACAATTTCATCCGTATTTCTAAAAATCAGAGCAGGCAACATATATGCACTACACAAAATGTTTGCAAGAATTGTTTTAAAAATTTATTTGCAGAAGTCTTACTCTATGTAACTTCCTTTGGATAAATTATTTATACTGATGCAAAATGATAGGCAAATTCTAGAGCCTATGTTGGTGCACAAACTCTTCCTCTGTAATTCACAGTTGTTAACAACTCAGACTCTGTAATTCTTGTATTTAGGTATTTATATTAAATTATTTTTTTCTAACACATTCCAAAACTGTCAATTTTATTGGCTACTTTTCCTATTCAATTAAAAAACCTAATTCTAGGCAACAAGGGGAAAAAAAAGCTTATTGCGCATGATGTTGAAATGCCAGATGCACAATTTACATCCATTCCTACTCTATAAGAATTTGTCATAACAGGAATGAATTCTAAAAGAACTTCTACCAAAACAGAATGAAACCTCACACATATTTGCTGGCAAACATAACTTACGTTTTCATCATGCCAATTACAGCCTACTGCTCCTTCTATTTTAATCTCTTCTTAATGGACAAGCTTATCTTCCCATTATTCAGGCAACTTTTCTGTTCATGCTTCAGCAATTGCATGACAACTGATTAACAAATCGGGGAACGACTCTTTGACAGTTCTCTTAGAAAAGCACAGAGTTCTCAACATGAAAGACACTGGGACCCTAATTTCTGTTTGAACTAGATGAAAGGCCTTGTATGGTGGGCAGTACTAATCATCTCTCACAGCTGAGAAACACATCTTTTTTTCATCACAGGCCTGAAACAGCTCCAGCTGAGACACATGGTGACAACATTGCACCAGTCTGGCCTGGCTCAGGAGCCTGTTTCCTGTGCTCTTTAAGTCTCTGGTCACTACCTAATCTTCCCTACAAAATCCCCAATACTGGTAGCTGGAGCCGTGGCTCTGTGGGTCAGTTCATGGCACTGCTGTACAAAACCCAGGGTGGTTTTTGCTGATTGCCAGGGGTGTTACAAACCAACATTCACCTCTTCACAAGAGAGCCCAGGACTGAGCTGGCAGAAACAGCCAGCACTCACAACCTCAAGACAGGGGGTGGCCCCATGCCAGGGCTGACCCCGTGGGCATGGCTGAGAGGAAGCTGGAACTGCTGGCCTGTAGATATATGGAACACTTCAGTGTCCTGTGCTGTCAATCCCAGTCAGCACGAGCTCCAATATTCACCAAAAATACCAGGGCCAAATTCTGCCCTCAGCTGCTGCCTGTAGCTCTCATTAAGTTCAACAAAACCATAATTCAGCCAAAGAGGGTCTAGCCCTCAGAATGCATTAAGCAGCAAGCCCATCTAAGCAAAGGAGGACCATCATGCTCTAAAAGTTTGAGACATTTAAAATTTGTTTCAAAACTCACAAAAATCAGCTTCTCATTTGAAACTCTCAAAACTGCTTTTTAAGTCTAAACAGTGAAAATCCACCATCTCAAGTAAGATTTTTTACTCCATGAGTATTACAAAACCAGGAATGAAATAAGAATGAAAGCCATGTATGACACTTTATGACACCGTAGCAGCTGTAGTGAAAATACTTCAAAATGCATAAAATGCATATATATTAGTAAATTTTGAGCAGCCTAGCACCTGTTTTGTAAGAGAGCTTTCATGAGAGTAATAGCCTCAGCTTTAGCCTACTCCTGTTTCAGATCCTGGGCAAGTACAATTCTTGCACTACCAGATTTCCAAACCACCACAGTATCTGAAGAATCTCAACATACTCCTTCAGTTATAAATCCCAGTATTTTCTCAGAATTGTGCTTCGAGCTCCCTGCAAGGTAGATAAGAATTGATCCCCAGAAATGATGTCTTTGATGAGGATTTGGAATAAATTTATATGTAAGTAAATGCACACATCCACAGCCATTTCCAAGGTCACCACTTATGGGGGCTGCTTGCTTAGATGGCTGAGAGCAAAACAAGAACCTCCACTTTTTCATCGAGTTCCTTAGGCACAAGGAGAGAATGCTTTATCTTATAGATTAGTGCATAGGAAGGGACAGAAGATGTACAAGTAAATTATTTGTACTTGAATCATATTGCATATATAACAGACATAAAAATAACCATTCTCCTCACCTGTATTCTCTGGATATGTTAATTATCAGCCAGCTGCCAGGTAGATACAGTAGACATAGTACAGAATTCTGCCTTTCCTCATAACTTTCTTATTCTGCTCTCTGACTTAACAGATATATGAGTACCACGTATACACACACACACACATTGTATATCCAACAACACTTTGGGCAAGAACTGAAACCCCTAAGGCAGAAAAAATCACCAGAATTTTAAAAATGGAGCTTTCTCAGGCCAGACTAACACCAATTAGTCTGAGCACCACAGTACAGCCTAACAGAAATTCCATTTGTGAGAGAATGCCAAATCAAAAGATATTACTTACATGTATGAGTCTTCTTTGTTACAGAAATACCTGTAGGGAAGAAACGACACCAGTGTTAGCAAAGCAACCACTGAGGAAATTCTTTTGACATAAAATTCATCATTAATATATTTTATCAGACACACAGCAGCCACTCCAAAAGAGGAATGAAAATTGCCATGATTTGTACGTGAAAGGTGGAAGGATCTCCCCTCTGTGTGAAGATTTTAATGGTACATTCTCTCCTTTTACTTTGTTGCTGCAATGCCTATCTCCACACTGCTGCTTTAAAACTGGAGCTGATACAAAATGAAGATACCAGTAATGCTATGGAAGCCCTCTTTGTTTTCCATGGCTAGAAATGTTCCCACACTCCTGTTAACCAGTGCCCATTAAACCACCCAGACAGAACGGATCTGAGCAGCACAAGTCATTTGCTGTGTTATTAAGTTCAAGCAGTTCCTTGATGGTAAGCTGTAGCTTATGCTCATTAAAACCAAACAAACAGCTCTCTCAATATGACTACAGCTTGCCATAATTCCAAGCCAGATGCAAATATCTCCAAGCCATTAAAGATAGACTGTCTGAAGTAATAAAGATGTTTTCATGCTAGACAGGCATGTGGCAGCAATCACCAACGATGGTCCAGTGCCAGTGAAATTTGAGAGGCATTTCAAAGAAAGCAACAGAGTGAACAGAATGAGGCAAAATTTGTAATACCAAATAAAGATAAAATTAACTCTGTTAAATGTCATTGGAATTCATGCTTGAATACAAACAATATTGTCTCCACTTTAGTAGATAACTGGTGACACACTCAGACCCATCAGTATTTAAGCTTCACTCTCCTTGGGGGTAATTTTATGAGATGATGAGAAAGAGGTTACTGGAAGCAGTACAAGTATTTGAAACATTCCATTTGTGATCGAGGCCTGTAATGAAATTTTGGAATTGGGATTAATATTCATGAAAGAGAGAGAGACCTGAATCTCCTTTGCTACCCTCCAACTCCTTCAACCATCTCTTCCAAAACAAATTACTATGGAAAGAAATAGACTTTTATTTCAGGCTTCTTGGTTGTGGAGCAACTAAGAGAGGCAGTAAATTACAATAACTCAGAAAAATGAAGACACTTTATTTGCAAATACAGAGCTAGCTTCCAAAGCAAACAGTTTTTTCACATTATTTGTGTTTTTGATAGATACATAAAACCTTAGTGCCAATCCCAAATATTGAGCTATCATATTTGACATAATTGTCATGAGGACTTCTTTAAAATTGCACTTATGTTGCTATTGGCATTTTGTTTTTGAACTATCAAGCACTAACAGGTGTTAGCACAGGGACCTTTGTTTTCCCTGGAAAGTTAAGAGGCTTCAGGCTTTGGGAAGTGAAGTTCTGAGTATTTCCTTTGGGCAGTTTTGTAAATGTGAGACACTGGCAAGCAATTTACAGAAATCAGAATACCAGAATTTGATTATGTATGTGTATTAGCTTAAATTGAAATGCCCATGCCAAACGTGCATGCCTCACACAAGGAATCAGGGTTATAGCCACAAACTGTCGAGCCAAGGTAAGCAATAAAAACAAACAACAAACCCCCAAACAACCGCCAAGCATAACAAAATAAACCCCTTTAGATATAAGTATCTACTACAGAGGGCAAATTCATCCTTTAAATTCATAATTTGCAAGAGCAAAACTACTTGGGTTTTCATTCCAGTCCAACCGTTATTGGCTGGCTCAGAGTAGGGACAGGACAGGACAGGACAGGACAGGAGGGCGTGACAAGGTGTGAGCATTGTTATAAGAACAATAGCTTAGGGCAAGAGGAGGGCCCGAGCGAGAAGGAGCAGAGAGATCTGAAGCACCTGCATCGAAATGTATTCATGGTATTCCTGTAGTTTTTGGTATGAGTGCAAACCCCTCTCTCTAGGTCTTTCCAAGGGTCTGCCTCACTCTTTGAACTGGAAATTACAGCTGCTCTTGGCCCATGGGCCCTTCCACCACGAAGGAGCATTTAT
This sequence comes from Toxostoma redivivum, assembly GCA_013397375.1. Classification (NCBI taxonomy): domain Eukaryota; kingdom Metazoa; phylum Chordata; class Aves; order Passeriformes; family Mimidae; genus Toxostoma; species Toxostoma redivivum. Next base: position 317,169 of record VXBI01011683.1, read on the forward strand.
GCTCCTGTTTGACTTCTTGAGTGACCCCTCAGCAGCAGGTACAGCTCCTGACAGCATCCTCATCTTCACAAACTGTCCAAACATCCCCTTGGCAGACACTCTTGCCTATCTGTCTGATTCCTATGATTTTAAGGATGGAATGGAAATGCAGAGGGAAAGGTCTTAAATCTGAACACCATTTGCAAAACTTCCTCTCCCAACACTAGTGCTAATAAATGGATACAGCATTGCTCTTTCAGCATTATGGGAGCCATATGTGTACTTTTCTCAGCAAATAATGCTTTCTGTAAAATCACTTTGAACAGAAAGTGCTTATGCTGTCACTTCTTATTACTCACAGCCTCTTCACAATGGGATTTGCCACAGCACAAAACAGACTTAGCTGTATTCGCTGACTGAGGACCCACTTTCCCTGATACATTAAACACTGCACTGATGGAAATATTAGTGCTTATATTTTTTCTACCTTTTTTTTTTTTTTTAATGTGAGATCTGTCATGGGTTTTTCCAAATGAGATGTTTCCATAATAATTACCGATTATAATCTGGTAAAGTCTTTTAGCTGATTTATGCAGATATTTTTAGATAACCTTTTAAAGCAACAGCTTAGAGGTAGATATTTTTGCATCTTCTTCATTATTCCACTGGTGGTTGCATTGAAAACTAAGTATTTTGCTTTGAGCTGTGGTTTTAAAGTAGCTGCAATCTGGTGGAACAAGGATAAATGTTGCCAGTAAGTTCAACAGGATTAGCTTTAAATTAATCAGTAATCTTCACCGACATAAAATAAATTATGAAGTTTTAAGCAGCCTTCCTCTTCACACAGGCAACTCTAAGCAACTAGAAAAACTGAGCCAAAAAGGTACCAGCATATCCAAAAAGTTATTTAAATTAGAGACATTATAACTAGTGATATAAATATAAATATTGAACATGCAACACTGCAATCAGATTTCCTTGCATTGAAGGAAGCCAATGACATTCGAGGTAGGGAATATTAACCTAGAAATGAGTGCATTGTGGAAAAAAAAATCAGTCAGAAAACTACTTAATGTAAAAAGGGGGAGTTAGAAGATCTCTGGCTCTCTCTGGGCCAGTGCTATATCCCACTTGCATCTACATGTGAATGCCTTTCCTGTGCAGTCCACACATCAGTTCTCTTAAAATCAACAGGGTCTCCTGAGAAACTAATTCTGCAAGTCCAACACACATCAGTATTTTCTTCACAAGATCAGGCACAATTACCAAGGATTGCTCTTGTTTGTAAATATTTATGGGGCAGGACCATCAGTTTATGTAGCTTTGAGAATAAACCCTAGAATAAAACCTAAATCCAACACATTACTGAAAGACATAGATTTATTTTTAATAAGTAGAGCACAACCTACTGATTCCTTTAAAAATGTTACTTAATATAAAATCCCATTTTAAAATGGGTTTCATTTCAAAATGTGATAGGCTGGAGAAGTAAGTGACTGCTTGCCAGTATTAGCACTCTCCTACACTGCCAGCATTCCATTCTCACTGAACAACAAACACAAAAAACATAAAGAGAGGAAGAAACAACACTGTAACTTCAGTGTTACTAATACAGAAAGACTTCTTGACTTAACCAACTAGACTTCAGAATAAAGCAAAGAAAATGTCATGAAAATACCACAGTATATCACTGCCATGGTTATCAGTGAGTGAAAGTTTCAGTATTACAGTTATCATTGAATGTATCACTTCCGCAGTGCAATTTGACATTCCTGATCAGCACCAAATCTTAAACAAATTAACTTCTTACACTTTTCATCATGGCTATGCAATGCTCTTTACAACAACAATCGATTATTTTTAAAATGAAAAGAATACACCATTCTCTTTCCCCCTCCCACTAACTGTATGTAATTTGCCACGATGGGTGATATTTACAAAATTAGCTTGCTGGATGCAATGAACTTTGAAGAGTATCTACCAACAGAGACAGGATATTCTTTTGCAAGCAGTTAGCCTGACTGACCTTCACTAGCCAACTTCAAATAGAGATAACAATGTCTTAAAGTACAAAAAGAGACTCAGATATTTTATACATCATAAGCTATTTCTCACAGTTGCCCATCCAAATAAAGCAGCATAATGAAACGCTGCTTACTCTGTGAACCCAGATCCCTGCTGCTGTTGTACAGTTGTCAGCTTCTCATATTTCAAGGGGAAAACACACTTTGATGTACAGAAAGATAAGTAAAAAGGCCTTTGTCTGGCAGAATACATTACTCTGCAAAATATCAAAGTAGAATGTTCTTAAGTGCAATTTTCTTAAACCTCCAAGAAAACTCTCCCTCAGAAGTCTGCATGGATAAACATAGGCATCACCGGCAGAGCACACAACTGATCTCCAGGACTTCTGTTAAGCACCACCGTTTCCCTTTGCTCTGCTTTTTGTGTCCAAATCAGGTGATTAACACTGCTCTCATGACAGCACATTCTGTAGATGCTCTGGGTATGACATGCTTTGCTCATGTAGGTGTGTGTATCAATACATGGTTCTTTTATATTTTTTTTTCCCCTCACTTTCTCCTACCCTCCCCTCAAGCCAGCATTATGTTCCTAGCATGTTTTGGGACTTAGCCATTTTAGAATGGATTGGAAATCCCGGGGGGAAAAAACCCCAAACCTTAAAATTTTGAACTCTAAGCCTCCTGCCTGACATATTGTGTAAAATCAGAAAGAAAACATTACAAGCTTGGATCCCACTGTGTTTCATCCTGTCACTCCAATTCTTCACCACACAAAGACGGCAATTATGGCAGAAGATTATATGTAACACCAGGACATTTGCAGAAAACCTACCAAGGCAGAATAATAGATTTAGGTGTACTCAGAAAGGAGTTCATTAATAGTGGTTTCTATTTAAGTCTGTATGGAGCTCTGGCTTGAAGGAATTTTGTGATCCTTGGGGGCTATTGTTTATGCTGACCAAGGTGAAATAACACATATACAAATATTGCAAAAAAACTTAAGTGAATTTACTGAAAGAAAATCATGTAGCAAAACAATGTCCTTGTCTAGGACAGAAGAGCTGTTAATGATGATCAGCACGCACTACTGAAAGTACTCCAAGTAATTTCACTATTTTGTTTCAAAACTAGACTCTACTGCTTACAGTTCACTCAAGAAAAAATTAAAATTAGATTCTACGGGTAGCATGGATCAAGGACAAGAGCCACTAGTCATGAACGAACAAGGAAGCTTTCCAAAATTATGTCAACACCCCTCCAAAATAAAACCAAACCCAAATGTCTCTTAAAAAAAAAACAAAACCCAAAATATGATAACATAAGTTTTTAAACATTCCAGATTTTCCCAGACTCTTTCACATCTTTTATTGAAAAGGAAAGATCTTACCATGTGAAACAAGGTTTTAGGTTTTTTCAACAAGTCTAGATCAATCACATTCTCAAGTCCATAGGTATATAAAAAAGTCATAGGAATCAATGTTGACCTAAGTGCTTCAGTACTGAAAAAGCTCCAACCTTTATATCCTAAGATTCCTAGCTGTTCCTTGTACTTAAGTTCTATCAATAAATTATTCACAGCTATATTTTTAAGGGGTTGCTTTAGCATTACTGCTTGAATCATATGGTTACATCTGAATTAGCTACAGAAAATTTTCCAGACCACCATTTTTTACTTTTTATTCAAATACAGATATAAAGTATTTGAAATAAACAGATTAAGAAACCCAAGGATGTTTTTAAAATGTTTGTCATTATTTTACTGAGGTAGAAGACTTTTTTCACCCTTGCAATTCAGACTGGCTTCCTATTTCTGCAAGTGACTTCCTACCTCACCTAGGCATTTTATGAGTTCATTTTTCAGCAGGTGACAGCCTCCCCTACCTTTAAAGTGAGAATAGTACCTGTGAAAATGTGAATACATATGGCTTCTTTCAAAGTTAGAGTATTCATAAGAGAGAGAAAACACCACTGTCTGAGTTGTCAACTGATAGTTAAAAGAATTCCCTGCTCTTTCTAGACTTATCCCAAATAAAGAATTTTTAACAGACTCCAAACTGATTTTCTGATAGAAAACTGCTCCCAATTGTAAAGACGACGAACTTTAACCATTTCTTCTGGCTTGCACAACCTCACCGAGAGTCCCTCTGAACCTTAATGTATTTTTGTCCTCATAAACATCGTCTTACATTAGGAAAAAAAAATAAAGAATCTGCATTAATTAGCCATAAGTTCTAACATGATAAATGTCACCAGAGAGTAGATGAAATAGCCATCCTATATTTATACTGTATTCCACACATTGAAAGTCAAAGATAGTTCAGAACTGTATGTAAGGTTCTTTCCAGCAGGAATCCTTATAGGAGGACCACAGATCAGTTTTGTTTTAATGACTACTTGTTACACAACTGACTGAGTGAATCACAAGGATTTCAAAACAGTCTTGCAGCACAGCACAGTTACATGGCCAGAATCCAGGCCAATGTACAAAGTTGCACAAATCCAAGCAAGCTCCTCCAGTCCTTGGGACAAACAGGGTGTAAGGAAACCAACATTTCCTAAAAACTGTCACAGACTTTCTGAGTATTGTATCTTTGCTTGAGCCCTGCTGCAATCCCCTGTTTGACAGAGTTTATCAGTGACAGAAGAGCCTTGGCAGGAGCATGGCAGACACCACTGTAGGCACAACACTGTTTCCTTCCTCTGACATTCAAAGAACAGTCCCCTTCAGCTGAAGGCTCTGTCCTATCAGCACATTAATAGGAACAATTTGTTTAGCTCACATTAGATATACGGGCAAGAAGCTCTGCAATATGTGCAGTCTCCTGAGGGGAATCAATCATTGAATCATTTAGGTTGGATAATACTACCAAGATCACTGAGTCCACCCATGGCTCACCACTGCCAGTTTTATCCCTGAGCCATGTCCCTCAAAGCCAATCCTCACCGCTGGCCACTCGATTCATTGACTGCAGTCCTATCTCAGTGTGAGCTTGGCCAATGAAAACTTCCCAGCAGGTGCCAGCATGACACAAGTAGCACCATTTCTGCACACCCTGCTTGCTGATATTAGGAGTCAAGCAGCAGCAGGTCTGGCACATGCATGTGTTCATGTGTGTGCTGGAGTCTCCACAGTGCACACCTGGACAGGCAGGGATGGGGCTTTTCTCCTCCATCGTGAAGCATAAAATTACCTTTTACTTGTCTGCTCTCCCAGACCTCCCCTATCAGACATCTCATCCAAGGACACTTTTCAAGTAATTTCAAAGCAGCATTTCACTTAAACATTGCTCTTATCAAAGTCTTTCAGGGTGTTTTGTTCAAGACTACTGACAACATCATATTTAAAAGCACGAGCCTGGCCTCCAAGAGTTTAGGGTATTTCTATAAAATCCAGAAAATTGTCAAACTACAAATAAAACAGAGGGTGGGGGCTGTCTTCCTGTATGTTACCTAAGGCCAACCATGCAGGAAATCAAACTGTCCTTCCAGCAGAACTGAAATTCTCAGAGAGGGGCCCAGGACCTGAGATACCAGCTGAGATAACAACCGCAAGGCTGCAGCAGTCCTGATTTCACCAACCCTCTCTTCAAGGCAGCCCCTCTAGATGGGAGATAAAGGAAGCCTCAATGCCCCAATTCTGTGCCTTTGGTACCTACAACTGCCATGTGAACATCTTCATACAGACTGCCAAAGGTCTTCCAGTATGCAAACAAAACCAAAATGTAACAAAATCAAATGGCTGCAGTCCTTTTTACTTACAATTTGTGCAATAATTATTCATTATTTAAGAACATTGCAAAGCCCAACACATTGCATTATGATTTAAAATTACCTGATGGATATTCTTATATCAGGCAAGGGAAAAGAAATGGGTTTCTTTTTAGAACACATTTCCAGATAAAATTGTTCCTGTTTTCCTTATTATTGTACCCTATCGTATCTTCCAAAAAATCTGTTGGTTTTAATGCATCCATTCATCTTCTGTGCTCTCATTGACCCTTCGGAGACAACCAAAGAAATGAGTGACCAGAAGAAAACCAGTTCATGAGTTGTCCATAAGTAGGATATGATCATAAAACTCTGCCAGTGCTGGCATAGAAAGCAATTGGCCAGTAGATATGACACAAGGTGACCTGCTGGTGAGTTACATCCAGGTGTTTTCTCTCCTTTTGATCTTGGTCAAATAGGTTTTCCTCTCTTTAAATAAAGAGATCATCAAGACTGCTGTCAGTTCAAAAATTAAAAAAAACTCATTACCAGTTCAAACATCAGTCTTAATTGCTTGGTTCTCAGGAATAACCATGAAAAGAAGTGTTCAAGATGAGTTCTTAAAAATAAGCAAAATATGTCTAATTAAAAACTATAGGTAACAATTCTTTTAACAAACACTCATCTGTGAGACATTAAATTTGCACACTCATCAGTGAAAAGAGAGAACCACCTACAATTTATTCATGCATTCAAAGCAGAGCAATACTTCTGTGTAGCCAAACAAAAACGCTACTTGTTTCTGCTCCTTGAAGCCAGTGGTGATGGTGTATGGCAGGCAATTTCTGGCAAATTGAAGTCCTCATGGAAACAAATGTTAAGGATGTTCTTAACTCATGCCAAACTAAATTTTCAGCTTCAGAGTTTTAACTGCCACAAAAAGTGAAGACAATGGACAAATATTATTTGTATCACAAAGTTGTCAACACCAATGAGAAAAGCACCTTGCTACTAAGTTTTTTTTTGTACCACAGGCCAATAACTTTTAGCAGTTCCTACTGCTCTACCACAAATACTGCTTGGTCAGCCCTGTGGCGATGACCATTTTAATGATAAACAGATCCATGGGTATTTCAAATGTACAACACTGATGGCAGTGGAGAGAGGCTGGCCACATTATAAAACTGGGATGAAAAAGGATGCAGGAAAGTTACAAAGTAACTGGAACTCACTGTATATATACTCGCTGTGTATTTACCTGAGAGATGGCATTTTGACCAGCACAATCCCCCCGATACAACACTGAGAGGGCTTCTCTGCCAAGCTGGAAGAAACGGCACGGGTGAAGGACACCATCAAGTGATTTATCAACCCCATTTGCTCTGACATCCAAGTCACTCTGGGACATGTCTGATCCAAATATAGCCACAATAAAGTCCAGGTTAACTTTCCAGAACAAGCAGGAATATCACACAAGGTTAGATGCTTGCAAGCTACCAGATTTTTTTGTTTTGTTTTTGGTCAACTCCTTCTCTAACTGATAATCAACTTGGGCAATTGCACTTTACCAAGCCACTCTTGTGACTGACTATAGGTAGAGATGTAATGTTTGCAAAGATGTGAGGATTTCATTAAAAAAAAAGTACGAACAGACAAACAAAAAAACCTAACAATGACACTGAGGCAAATCCCTAAATACTAAGATCCATCCTACACTAAAAAGCAGGCAACTCTACCTGGGTGTTTTCCTTGGTGTTACTGGGTTGGCTTTTTTGCAGTACTTCCCATTCTCAAGTTAGTGCTTATATATCCCCAAAAATGAAACTCTATCTGCAGTTTACAGACAAAGAAACAGAAGCTAAGTAGTTACGTAACTACAAGTCATGTATTTATAAACTGGGCTGCCTGGCTTATAGCAGCAATCTTAATTTAAAAACTCCCCAAGCAAGAATTTTCTCACTGCATCTTTCACAATCAGTTCATGACTTCATCAAGATGACTGAGATACCACAAAATAACCAATCTAATGTGTTTGAGGACCAGAATTTTAATGTGCATCTCATGCTGCAACCCACATATATTTTAGAAATTAAATTTCAGCCTCTGTTTTAGAAGTAGCTCCTGTAATAGTGTGCTAAGGTCACAGTATTACTTATGTGCTAAGATCTGACAATGAATACACAGAAAATAAATGTTTACTGATTGTTCTTCAAATCATGCTGTAGAGTAAAACAGATAATCCCACACTGACAAGAGAGGATTCAACAGTGTTGTTTTGTGGATTTCTACAGGATTTGAAATTATAGCTGTCTCATTTAGTGGTTATTCTTCCCTGCAACCCCTTTCAAAATCAAAAAGTGCATTAGGCTGGCTAAATTCCTTTATACACCACAATGACTTTGATCCATTTCATATCTTGGATAAAATTGCCCCATTGTACATCAAATGAAGGCTATCAGGTTCCTACTATAACCAGATTATTTTAAGTTTATTTGAATGGTCATCAATACTTTTAATAAGGATTATATTTTCTCTGCTCTGATTTTCTGCAAACTATTTATAAGATAATATTTTTGATCTAGAAAATTGATTCCTCACACATTATTTTACCAGTCTCAACTGAATATTTTAGCTGTGAAGTGCTTGTACATTTGCTTTTCAGTATTCTTCTGAGGCTGTCTCCTATCACAGTAACTTGCTCCTTTTTTTAATATCAAAATATACTGAGGTCGAGTATCAACGTCTCATTGCTTTGCTCTCCTGAGGAAAAGAAGCAAGATTCTATTATGTCGTCTTCAACAGCTGCGAAGGATGAGGGGAAAACAGGGAGAGAGAAGGATTTGTGCTAGAAGCTCTTGCAAAATTTGAGACTTGAATATAGCTCAAGTAGCACTTCAACATTTCAGACTCCTTCAGAGCCAAGATCCCTGGAGAGTTGAGTTTAAATCACTAAACTTATTTCAGGAAAGTGGAGAACACTCTGGAGAAAAGTCTGTCAACTCCAGCAAAATTAATAAACTGGTTGCTCCTGATGTGAACTACATTTCTTGACAGGAGTTTGACAAATTTCTAATTCCCTCTTAGCTACTTGTGAATGCTGCACTTGTTGCTCTTTTTTAACAGTTATTTAATACTATGGCACAACAGAAGTAGTAAAAATTGCTAAGTTTCACTCACCTTGCACTTTCAGTGCCAGTTATAAAAATGAAAACTATGATCTTCCTCAATGTCTGTCAAAGAGCAGCCTATTCTTTCCTGATTTTCATGTACAGAAAAAGCATGTAACCCCCATTGGGTGACTCTCTAAAGAAATCAGAATTAATAAATGGAAATAAATTGCAAATGAAAAGTCTGTAACATTATGCATTTTTTCTAAAGACAGGGCCAGTTGCCTCATATTTGTTGCAAATCTAAACAGAATTACTGGCATTTAGGTGTCACCTAACTACATTTATTTAGCATAATGACACTCAGTTTGGATGGATACTCACTTTTTAGGGGTTTTCTTTTCTCATTATTAAAGAGTATCACTGTTTTTGCTTCTATGTGTTTAGAGTGCTGACAGTTTTGTAGCACTCACTGCACTGTTGTTGTGGCTGATGATGCACAGGACAGTCAAAACCCGTCCCTGTACTCAGGGGCTACTGGAAAAGTAAAGTGTGTTTTAGAATTTTTGTAGCAGAAGTGCCTATGAGATATGCAATTTATACTGAATCATGCCATTAAAACAAGGATGGAGTGGATTTTCTGATTTTCTTTTTACAGCACATACTAAAAAGGGGTATTTACCATCTCAGGAAGATCCTAAGAAGATAAGCCAAATCAATGCCCCCAAAATGATATAGTTACTTCACAGCACAAAGACCCTTTTTATTACTGTAAGGTAAAGTTTTGCTTACTGTAACTATAGGATTAGAGAGCATAAATACCACCCTGATGTACTTCTCACTTACATTAGGGCTCTGGTATGCCTGTAATCATATGGCAAGATTAATGTTTATGCTTCCCAGGATCCTGGACCTAGGAGCACCTTTCCATTAAGCAGGAAAGATCTGAGGAAATGGCTTTTCTATGGAGCTCTACTCAGAAGCAGGAAAATGCCTGCTGTGGATAGAGAAGGGAAGGTCACATTATGTTGAGAAGAGTCCTAAAAGACTGCACAGACACATGTGCTGTACACAAACCCAGTGATCACACCACAGCTACCATCACCTGGACTCAGCACTTGTTACTCCTGTGTGCTGGCAGCTCTGGTCGTAGGGAAATGTGTTCCTGTTTGTTTACTGTGTATGGCAGCAAACCTGTGTGTTCCACCTCTACAAAACTGCAATTTCTGATTGCAATGCACCCAGGCTTCACCCACAGATCTGAGGGATGGGATTTGCAAGGCAGCCCCATTGCCTACCAACTTTCAGATGGTCTGGCCAAGACAGTCTTGCCTGTTTGTCCTTGTTTGTTCTTTCAGATCTGAAAGGTTTCTTCTATACGTTACACCCAAAAGACAGCTGAGTACCTCAAGCAAGTATTTACCACTTTCAATATGCACATCAATTTGGCACTGAAAAAGAAAGTTAATTTTAGATAAAAGCCCCAAGCAAAAATTCTGCTTCCAGCACACGTTTCAGACTGACTTTAGCCTTTTTTTCCCCCTCTATGCACTGAACTCAGGGAAGCTGTTGGTGTCATGTATCTCTCTCTTACACAGAAGGCTGTGGGAAGGAACCCATTGGTGTGAGTGCTGTGATTGACACCGCAGGGCTGAACCTGCCAGGCTGCAGCTCTGTGGGTAAGGCTGGAGCAGGATGCACTGAGGGACTGCACTCACATTCCACTTTGCCAGCAATTCACTGCTTTTCATAGCTTTCCTAGTAAGCTGGTATAACTCAAATGTTTTTTTATGCTTTCTAGTTTGTTTTTAAATAAGCAATTTTTAGTGGAGCTTAATAAGGCTTGAGCAGTAATATGATGGAACATGTGCACGGCTGTTCATCCTCTAAGCTGTAGATCAGAAGAGCAATCAGTATTTTGTATAAAACAGATTCTTGTCTTCAGTAACCTGTGAAGAAGACATGAAGTGAGGGGAAGATAGGCCCAGAGTTTCTTTGTGACCTGTGCTGTCCCCACCTGTTTTCCAGGGGTTGGGCAGCAAAGGAGCCAAGTTACAGCTTGGGAGGGAGGTGAGGATCAAGGTCCTCAAAGGCTTGAGTCAGCTGCTTGTTGTGCATCTAAAGGAAGGAATTCGTGTCTGCCAAAAGAGAAAATGAATGCCAACTTTTGACAGGGACACTGCAGTGTGTGCTTTTGAAGAGAAAAGCCTTTCTCAGGGTTGGGGGGGGAAAGTGGTGTTTCCTGTTTTTGGTACCTGTCTTTGTGGTTCCATCTCAAATTCGAAAGACAGTTTGAATCCAGCATGCTTTGCTTGACCAACACGGGGAGATAATGCTTCTGATACCTGCCTGTTTGCAACCTTATCAAAACAGAAAAGCTCAGTCACTGTGCTGGGCGGTGTGTTGGTCACCTATGCTATAATCAAGAGTCAGAAGGTTTTAATTTGACACGAAATGCGGAAAAAATGGTATACAAGACAATTTTCTCCAAATTGAAACTTACAAAAGATAAGGAACACTGCTTGACACAGAAACCACAAAAGCTGGGAAATTACAAATTACAGTTATTAGTCATTCTTTACTGGCAAGAGGAGGCAATAAAAAACCCCAAATGTTCAAATATGGTGTGGCAAATAAAGTGACTCTTCTTTATAGAGGAGGCAGTAGTGGTAGGATCTGTTCATCTTGAAAATGTTGTGTGTAATGAGCAGACACCAGTGGGCTGCCCTTTTGAGATGGTTTTGGCATGCACAAAATTCTTCTATTAATTTGATAATAACTGGTTACTAAGACTGTAGAGTTGGTCTCCTTGTCTACATTTTCTCTGACTCTACTCTGGGTATAAGAAATAATCTGTCTTTCTGACTTCCAAAAATTTCAGCCCTTTGTTATGGTGACTCTTCTACCCACAAGAAAAACTAGGGCAAACCTTGAGGTCTGCCAAATCTTTCAGGTGTGACAATTTAGCCAGAAGATTTGCTTATATTCTGCATATAATGAGGAATAGTCTCCCCTCGAATGAGTTTAGTGTTAGGTAGTGTTTAAACAATTAGAATATATAATTAAAAACTTTGATAAGTAGAATGATGTCTGTTCAGTGCATGGAAGCATTCCAGACAGAAAGGAAGGTAGGAAGCTGTGCTGGATGAATCTCTTAACAAGCTGGTTTTTCAGAGATTTTTCTGTGGACCAAAGAATTTGAAAACTGTGTTTAAAAATTTAAAGCCTTGATATGTTCCAGTTCTGTGGAGCAGCAGAAGGAAGAAGCATTTTACAGTGCTATAATTCCCTATCCAGCAGCTCTTTCAATTAAGATGTTTATGACAGCTGTTTGCACTTGATGGAATGCACAAAGACTTGGTCATTAATTATTGTGTTTTTCCCTCAGTTATTATTTGTATTCAGTGGCTCAGGTGGTTATGATCCTGCTGTTGTCAGTGCAGTAAATGCACTTTAACTTCCCCAAGAAAACTCCCATCCAAACCCTTTTCCCCCCGCCTTTTTTTATCTTTCCAGAAGCTGAGAATTTTGTAGGAAAAAATATTCAACAGCAGTGAGTTATGGAGCTTTTTTTTCTAATGCAGTCATTTAACAACTTTAAGCTGGCAGTGATCCCATCCACCTTAATCCTCTTCACACTTTGTGAGCAGTCAGCCAAGAGCAAAAGAGCACTAGGACTTAATAGACTGCAGTGTTTGAACTATGGCATTTGTGTTCAGCTTCCAGAACTGGCCCTAAGTGCCTACTAAACCCTACAGTTTTGCTTTCATTAATTAGAGACTCCCTTCCACTGATTTGTGGAAAACATTGGCCAACATGTTCTTTCAGCTCAGTAAATATTTATACAACTTGTGTATGAATTTTAAGTAATGAATACAGCTCATTTTCAGGGCGTCCAAAGAAGTCTCTTTCCAAATATTAACAAATTCCTTGTCTGACCCAGGCTGAACATGCCAATTTAGGTTATAAAAAGTTAAATATAAAACTTGTCTGGTTTTGAAGGTTTTTTTTTCTGAATTCCACTTTGCCATGTCGTCCTTTTTCATTATATTTGCCAGAAATTTGAGGGGAAAATGGAGAAAACCCCACAAATAAACCAGTGATGGATAGCAATTACTAATTTAAACCAACTGGCCACGATTGTCGTTGTGTATCTCTCAGATGAAAGTTGTGCCATGATGCTGCTAGCTAGAAGCCTATCAGGATATGTTTATCTGAGTTTTCTGAGATGTATTAGCACTTTCAAATTTGATTGTGTTTGTCCTCACCAACAGAATCCCTGTGAGGCAGTGTTACCCCTGAAATGCAGATAGAGACCAGAAATTGAGTGCCTGGCTCAATAGGCACATCCAAATCCCTGCCTTGGATGTACTGACCAAATTGTGTGGGAAAATACCCATCGAGCTATTCACACATATGGATTGAGCTGCAAATGGAAATGCACAAATGAAAGTGAGCACTGAAACATCAAATTCCTTTTTGGAAATATCACTGGAGCAACTTGGAGAATTGATCCAATGTTCTTAATTAGTTGTTAGTGGATTTGTGCTTTCAAAGTTCTCCCAGCTTACGTTTTGGGGATTTTTTTAGTTGTCTCTCCTGTGTCCTTCTCTTACCTTTTGTTTCAAATTTTTCAATGCCTGCTTGCATCTGTGCAGTGCTACTGATGTTACCAGATAATGCGTTACTTTTATGTGAAGTGTCTTAGGCAGGAGTTTCTCTAAGCTTCTCATTCTTTAACATACGCAATTTGGAGATACAAGAAAACAAAAATACCTTGACTTTTAAAGTATTGGTGGAACACTCAGTGCACATTTTTCTGGGGATACTTGGGTTAGCATAAATATTTGGAGACGAGAGAATGCTAAGCTAAGTTCTGTCCAGTTTACTGCACTGTGGTGAGATAAACTCTGTAGTAATATTTCTTAAAAAATAATTTCTAAGGTAACAAAGCCTCATATTTAAGACTGTAGAACACAAGAGCCACTTGGAGACATCCCATCACTTTTTAATGTATACCTTGATATAACTATAGTGAGAATGAGTATTAATTTCTTTTTAGTGTAGCTCATCCTACTTTTTATTTTCTTGATCCATTTATTTCATGTATTAAGTGGTAGAGGTGTTTACCCAGAGTGTTGTAGGCTGTATTATCTCCAAAGTGAGCATGATAAACCGTGCTGTCTGCCTTAAGGCACATGCCAAATCACACAGTTCTGAGCCAGCAGGTCAGGGTGTGCTGTGCTTCATCCCATGGCCATGTTGCAGTTAATGGAGTGGCTTTGGCATGTGGAGTGTGTGGTGGCCCCACAGAATCTCAGAATTCCTCAACTGTGAAGTCTTTGAAAACAGCTGAACCCCCAACATCTGTTTCATTAGCTGGTGCCAAATCTGCCAGCAGCCAGGTGTGACAGAAGAGGGAATGCTGGAATTGTTGTAGGAAGTATGCACGGTAGTGGTGACTTCTGCTTTCTCAAGAACAGATAATGGAAAGTGAATCTGCAACTATTATCAAGTAGTTGATGTACAGATGTATCATTCACACTTTCCATCTGCAGGTTATAGGAACTCCAGGCACCCTAATTAGGTACCTAAACTAAAACTTAAGTGCATTTAAGTTGCACTTCCTTTCTTTATGGCCCAGCTGCAGCAGCTCTGGGTTAGTTGAGGCACATGAGCATTACTGATGTCCACACTGTGGTGCTGAGATCCAGTCTGGGAATTGGCAGTGCTAGCACCCAGCTGATGACCCAACTGAGAGCTGCCAGGGGATCTCCTGGCTGTGAATTGGCAGCCCTTGCCTTGATCTTCAGCTAGGGATCACATTTCAGCCAGTACAACTCTTGTGTTGCTATATTTTAGTATTCTAAAATAGGTGTTAATTTTCTGTATTCTCCCAACAGTCATAAACCTACTGTAAGGATAATCATCTGTAATTTCAGATTTTTAAAACTGAAGGCTTTTTAAATTAAATTACATTATTCCTGTACTTTGTCTTTTTAACAATAAGAGGAACAGCTTTGTTGAAGTTGCTTACTCTTTGGTAATATCTTAGACTAACTCTGTTTTAGTGCAGGAAATGCAAGAAATCTGAAGCAGATGTCATTTTCCCACAGACTGTGTACCAGCTGCATTCAGGGCTTTTGTTGAACTACAGTTGGCAGTTGCCTTGGCCCCTTCAGAGAGACCAACACTTCACTGCTTAAAATGTAGGAAGTCATTTAAGCACTTGAAATGTTTGGATTAGAGTTTTCTTTAAATCAGTGAGACAGCTTGTGAGTTAGAAGTGAGTTTTCTTGATGAATGAGCCTGAAGAGCTCTTGCCCCACCTTTAGATCTCTTTCATGCTGCTGTGAGAGCAGTGGCAGGGGAGACATTTGCCCTGCTGCAGCTTGTTGGATTAAAGAGAACCCTTTGGTAGCAAATGTTGTCACTGCAGCAACTTTTGCAAGCACTAAATTTACTTATGAGAAGTTCTTTTTTAATTGCCCCAGGACAACCCTTTCTTTGCATGTCATGCTTTTGCCTGGAGAAAGTTTTTTATATGGAAATGCTTTTTTTTTCTAAGATGGTATAGAGGATGTCTAGAGTTTGTCAATCCAATTGATCCTCCAGGGAATGTGCTGACTTTCAGTACGTATGGAGGATTTTTAAAGCAGCTGAGCAAAATCCCTTCTCAGATAAGACTCTTTCTATTTTGTCAGTTAAGAGCATCTTCAAATCGAAATAGCTCAAACATAATCAAATCTCCCTTGCTCAATCCCTTGCCTTCTCCTCCCAACCCCCTACACAAGCCATCCCCAAAAGGATAATCCTGGCAGTGATGTCATTAGAATGAATTTACAGACCAATGCTCAATTTTCTTGTCTTGAGCTTCAGTTGCTAATACTGGTAAATTTGAGCTGTGTATGTAAAGGAGTAAGGTTATGCCTTTTCCCCTGCCCTTGTTTAATTTCCCTGGAGCCCTGAGAATAAATAATGTGGATTATTTGGATATTTTCATGCCTTTTTTTTTTTTTTTTAAACTGGTGCACAGCTTCATATAGCTTCCAAACATTTGTAAAAGCTCTTGTATTCCTGAGGGTCTTCAGGGAACACAAGGTTTAAGGAAAGAATTTTGCTGGCTGAATAGGGTTAGAGATAGTTACAGTTTCTGGTAGGTGTTGTAAACAGTGATATGAAGTACAGAATAGACTGAAAATAATCTATTTTAACAAAATTCCCGTTTTCTCAAAATAAAATCTTTTCATCGTGACTTTCCCCAGTGATTTTGAGCTCTACAGAATATTTTGCAAATGTTATGAAGCACAAATGAATAAAATTGATCCAAATCTATCAAGAATCAGGATCCACCTTAACAATATTATCATTAGGACTGATAAGGTAAAGAGGAAGAAACAGGCTGAATTAACCTGATTGTTGGTAGGAGATTATAATACATTTTTAAGGAATGCAGGCCAATCACCACTGAATTTTCTCAACTCTTTCACATCTGGAACATGGGAGCTTAAATGTTTCAACTGGAAAGAAGCCACCAACAAACACAGAAAACCCCACAAACCAAATGAAAACCAAAATCACAGAACTACAAAACTAAACCAAACCCAAAACTCTAAAAAAAAAAATTGTTCGAGCGATTTTGTTCACAAGGAACTTTTCAGAGAACAGCAAAAGGCCAATTTCTTACTGAATTGGAGGCTGGCAAGACATTGGCTGGCACAGAAGAAATCAGGCCTTGAAGGGAGTGCAGACAGGCAGGCCTGGCAGAAATGCCTTGGCAGACTCTTTGGGTGGGTTTCTTACAGCTGGGTTTTCAAGTTAGCCCCTCAATCACCCACACACCCAAACGCTCTTGTTCAAGCTACCTCACCTGCTAAACCAAAAACCAAGGCACAGAAGATGACTGGCTGGCATGTAGACTCCCACCCTCACCCCTTTTGCAGGCACTGTGGCTGTAATACACATGGCAAACTCAAACCTGTGGTCAGCCTTAGCTGACAGAGGCAGTGGCTGCAGAATCTAGACCTAGCCTTTAATGCTAGGTTATGGAGATTTGCATAACAGTCTGCAGTATCTGAGACCAAGAGAGCCTCTATTGTTTCACAGCCTTGGGGGAAAGTGAAAATAATACTTATTCTGGTTAACACAGAATAAAAATAAGAAAGTTTTACAACGATGGGAAGACCTACTGCTTCTCTAAAAATGCAGAATTTAAGCAGTCTTTTGTTTCCCTACTTCCTTTTTCATGATCTTTGGCTGAAGGTGTTTTTTATAAGCAGGAAAAATAGAAATGGCGATCACTCATTTTGGAATCAAGTAGAGAAGCCAGTAAAGCAAGGCAAGGGCAGGCTGGTCCCAAGAACCCAAGCTGTGAGCTGTGCACACTGAGCTGTTTCATCTCGAGAGCACATTGCCAGTGTATTCCAGGAACGATGCACTGTCTGCTCCTTCTCCTTCTTTCGGTTTCACAAGCATAACACAAACCAACCGAAAGTACCACCCCATTCTGAGACAGAACCAGAGAGAGGAGAGGAAGAGTGATGAAACTGAAGTTGGACTGTACAAAAAAAAGAGTGCTCCAGAATTCCCTAGATCAGCTCTCTCTAACTGGAATGTGCCAACAGAAAGGTTTAGAGTATACTGGTGCCATGGCCAAGCTACTCATTTTCAGCACTGCCCAGATCTCAGCAGAACTGCAGCACTGGAAAACTTCCCAGCAGTCTTCCTACCTAAGCTTCCAGGTCTGGCAGCCTGAAAAACCAGTCCTTTCATTCTAAAATACTTCAAAATGAGTACAGACACCCAAGAATGTTTTTAAGCATGGTAGCCAATGACTTACAGCAAATGTATATTGCCCATGTGACACAAATATTCTATTGGCATAAAAGTTCTAGACTAAAAAAAGAAATTTTTTCCTCAAAAAAATGTATCAAATGCACTTAAACACATTTAAAAAATTATTAATTTTACCTGATAACACTTCTTAAAAAACACCACCAGTATATTTTTCCACATGAAAGAGTAACTCTGTGCTCTTTGGCTAGGATTGCTTTCTTTAGTAGTATTCAACACCAATACCTCAACTAATACTACTTTTGTACAGATTTTTTTTAAGAGTTTGTTGCTGGCTTTCCTTCTTCAGATGAGTTTATGTGAGCTCCTTCACAATGATGACATTCTTGCACCCAGCTTTCTGAACAAAAATACAGCTGGTGCTCCCTAACCAGATCATCATTTCTCCTCTCCTCGTCCCACATTTATGCCTAATAACCATATGACTTTCCTAGTATCTACTTGATAATTGCCTTCAATGAAAAGCAGACCACAGACACTGAAAAACATGAAACATAACAGTAATTCTACCTCAGGAAACAAAACAATCACTTCACCCTTCCATCATAAAGCTCTTTTCCAGGTATCCATGAGGAGCTGCAGACTCAATTCCATGCTAACATTCACAGCAGAAAAGAGGCAGTCCAGGAAGTTTTTAGTATGATGTGGAGGACATCTTTTTGTCACAGTTGGTGAGCGAGCCCACCAGGGGAAGGACTGTGTTAGACCTGTTGTTTGCAAACAGAGATGGGGGGGTGGGAGATGTGGTGGTTGGAGGCTGCTTGGGGCACAGTGATCATGAAATTGTTCTCTGAACTCTGAAGAGTTCTTGATATTTGGTGAAATCAGGAGGAACATCAATAAGACTTTTACATTGGACTTCCTGAGGGAAGATTTTAGCCTATTGAGGAGACTTATTCAGAGAGTTCCTTGGGAAGCAGCCCTTAATAACAAAGGAGTCCAGGAAAGATGGGCGTGCTTCAAAACAGAGACCTTGAGGGCACAGGAACATATTGTCCCTGTGTGCTGAAAGATGAGTCAATGAGGTGAACATCCAGCCTGGATGGGCAACGAGGTTTTGGAGGAACTTAGGAATAAAAAGAGGACATATCATCTTTGGAAGGAGGGCCAGGTCTCTCATGAGGTATTTAAGGGGATTGCTAGGGTATGTAGGAAAAAAATTAGGGAGGCCAAAACTCAGTTAGAAATTAATTTGGCAACTTTTGTAAAGGATAATAAAAAATGTTTTTACAAATACATTAATGTCAAAAGGAAGCATAAGACCAACCTTAGTTCTCTATTGGATGAGGGAGGGAAATTAGTAACTGCAGATAAGAAGGGGGAAGTGCCTAACACTGTCTTTGCCTCAGTCTTTAGTGGGAATACAACTTGTCTTCAGGACAACTGTCCTCATGGGCTTGTAGATGGTATCAGGGAACAGAATGGTCCCCTTGTTAACCAGGAGGAGGCAGTCAGAGAATTGCTGAGCAACTTGAATGTTCATAAATCTATGGGACCAGATGGGATCCATCCCAGGGTGATGAGGGAACCGGCAGATGAGCTTGCAAAGCCACTCTCCATCATTTAACAACAGTCCTGGCTCACTGGTGAGGTTCCAGATGACTGGAAGCTGGCCAATGTGACACCCATTCACAAAAAGGGTGGCAAGGAGGATCCTGGTAACTAAAGGCCAGTTAGCCCAACCTCAGTTCCAGGTAAGGTAATGGAGTTGAGTGTCGTCACACGGCACTTACAGGATGGCCAGGGTGTCAGACCTAGCATGGGTTTAGGAGGGGTAGCTCGTGTTTGACCAACCTGATCTCCTTTTATGACCAGGTGACCACCTGGTGGATGCAGGAAAGGCTGTGGATGTTGTGTACCTGGACTTCAGCAAGGCCTTGGACACTGTCTGCCACAGAATTCCCTGGAAAAGCTGCAGCCCATGGCTTGGACAGGAGCACTCTGGCTGGGTGGCCAGAGAGTGGTGGTGAACAGTGCTGCATCCAGCTGGGATCAGTCACCAGTGGTGTCCCCCAGGGGTCTGTGCTGGGGCCAGTCCTGTTCAATGTTTTTATTGATGACATGGATGAGGGCATTGAGTCTTGCATTAGTAAATTTGCAGATGACACTAAGCTGGGAGCGTGTGTCAATCTGTTGGAAGGTAGGAGGGCTCTGCAGAGAGACCTGGAACAGCTGGATGGATGGATGGAGTCCAGTAAGATGAAGTTTAACAAGTCCAAGTGCAGAGTCCTGCATTTTGGCCACAGTAACCCCCTGCAGTGCTGTAGGCTGGGTGGGGACGGTGTGGCTGGACAGTGCCCAGGCAGGAAGGGACCTGGGGGTGCTGATCAACAGCTGACTGAGCGTGAGCCAGCAGTGTGCCCTGGTGGCCAAGAAGGCCAATGGCTCCTGGCCTGGATCAGGAATGGTGTGGCCAGCAGGAGCAGGGAGCTCATCCTTCCCCTGTACTGGGCACTGGTGGGGTCACACCTTGAGTGCTGTGTCCAGTTCTGTCCCCTCAGTTTAGGGAGGACGTTGAGGTTCTTGAGCACCTCCAGAGGAGGCAGCAAGGCTGGTGAGGGGCTTGGAACACAAACCCTGTGAGGAGTGGCTGAGGGAGCTGGGGGCCTTTAGTCTGGAGAAAAGGAGACTCAGAGGTGACCTTATCACTCTCTACAACTCCCTGAAAGGTGGCTGTAGCCAAGTGGGGTTGGTCTCTTTCTCCAGGCAGCACTGACAGAATGAGAGGACACAGCCTTAGGCTGCACCAAGGGAAATATAGGTTGGAATTTAGGAAAAAGGTTTTTATGGAAAGAGTGATCAAGTACTGGAATGGTCTGCCCAGGGAGGTGGTGGAGTCACCATCCCTGATGTGTTTAAAAAAAGGCTGGATGTGGCACTCAGTGCCATGGTTTAGTTGAGGTGTTAGGGCATGGGTTGGACTCGATGATCTTGAAAGTCTCTTCCAACCTTGTGATTCTGTGAACTCTCCCATCAGCTGTAACATCCCATTTGGGATGCACTGAGAACTGGTGTAATTCACTTGACTTGCATTACTGGCAGAGTGAAAAACACTGACCTTTCCATTTAAGCATTAAAATGCTGAGCTTCCTAAAGAGAAAACATAATGATGTTTTAAGTCCTATCTTTTTAGCCATGCAAAGAGACTGAACTGAAAGATATACACATGATGCTTTTGTTCAAGAAACTACCTAGAGGAAGGAATGTAGTTTAAGAAGATAGGAACCTGGATTTCAACAAGTCTCATGCAAACCCAAAATATATACCATAAATCATCAATATTGGTTACAACAGGGTAAATTTAAAGAGAGCTCACAGTGCTTTCCTTCCTTATGAATTCAGTTTTGCACAGAAAAGTTATCACCAGTTGTTGGCCAAGTGAAAACAAGACCTCACTCTATGTGCACACACTAAGTACAAGTTTATTGAAGCTTGGAAAAACAGACAATGAGTGGAGGACAACAATATCTCAAAGCACCAGAGCTCTAACCCTTGCCTGAAATGGGTAAGAATGGGCATCCATCCAGAGATGGATGTCCCGTTGTTACACTTAAGAGTAAAGGACATTAAATGGAAACAAGCAAGAATGTGTCTTCAGTTTCATTAGCAACCAGTACTCTGTATTTTGAGGTGCCCCTGCCATTGATTTTAAAGTATACACTGAACAATATTAACTGAAAGGCATCTCAGTTACAGCATCCGATTGTCCAGATACAAACGCTGTTCCTTCCCAACAGAGTGAGCCTCCACAAAAAAATTAGCCCGAAGAGAAACATACAAAATAGGGGTGTTTACTGAGCAGCAAAGTATTAGTTATTACTCCATGCACAGGAAACATAAAAAGGAAATAACCCTTTTTTTTCATGGAATCCAAAATGGACTGAAGTGTTAGGTCCTGGTTTCCTCTTAAGGATACCAAAGAAGTGAGAAATGTACCCTCTAGAAAAAAACCTCAGCCCATTGCTCTTAAAGGTAATAATAATAATAACAAAGAATATTCCAAAAATCCTATTAAAGGACAATTGACAATAGTATTTTAGATTAAACTCTCATGCTTACAGTCAGACCACTGAAGCAGCCTTGGAAATATCAAAGATCCACTAGATCTTATCTTGCCAAGATGTAAAATACACCCCAAGGAAGCTCTCCTCTCTCTCTGCTCATTCTCATGCACATCAGTTCCTGACATATCCTTGGAGACTGCTTTGGGACAGGCAAGAAGCTGCACTACATAAAAACTCCAGGGATTCCAGTGAGTCCCTCTATGGTTCCTGGAGATCTCACAGAATGTAATTTCTCAGTGCTTGGTAAGAAAGAGGTTAATAGCCTATATAAAAAAACACCTCTAACAAAAATGTTATTCCAATTGTATTACATTTAGGAGCCCTGAGGGTCATGGGGTAGATAATCAAAAAGGACAAGGAGGAAATTAAAAAAGGGAAGAAGGCAATCAAAAAGGGCATTTAGAAGGACCCATAATCCTCCATAGGAAGAATACTAATTATACTACTGCATCATCTTATAATTAACCCTGATCTAAATTTTTTTTTATTTTAGCTGTAATAACTTTCACATGTACAATGATTTGATTGCTAATTCTTGCCAGTTGTTCTTGAACAGCTATTTTAGGATTTGTAGCTACTTTTTACAACGCAGTTTAACTCTCATTTATGAAAAAATAAGACAAAATATTTAGATAGCTGAATTTTTTTGTCATCAGTCATTCCAATTAGCACACTGATTTCCTTTTATTCTGACAGTGCTGGCTGGTAACACTCCTTTTCTTTCCCCAAAAGTCTTTTCTATTTAGGAGTGAAATTAATCTCCAATATAAATCTGTGTTTTGCACCCAGTTCAGCAGTCAAACTTGGCCATACATCTTTGTGATGATTTCCATCTGTATTTCATATTTCATTTAATAAATGTGGGATATCACTCTAGGCAGCAAACTAAATTCTCAACATACCTTCATTCCATAGCAGACCCCTGCTTGGGCTCACCTACATTCTTGGGTGACTGGGCACACATTGCTATGATACTTCCAATCACTTAAAAACAAGTCTGAGTTTTTGCCAAGCTGCAGAAAGAAAGCAAGACCTAGGAAAAGGTGCTCTCCCCTGGATGAAGGCTTTTCATTTATGTATGAAGCCAACATTAAATGCCAAACTAATCTGAGATGTTGACACATGCAGTGATTTCACAAGAAAATCTGGCAGCATAAATATTTAAAAAGTGGACTCTACAACCAATCTGGAAGACTGAAAAGATCCAGAAAACACCTGTCTAAAGTCTGCCCCAAAAGAAAGAACTCTACAGACATCACTTGTTTTTTTCATTGATCCTTTGGATTAATTCTAGCCATATATCCTCTCTGCAGATAAAAAAGCAGATGTACTCCCCTCTAAGATTCAGATGTATGAACAAGGATACATAGCAGCAGAAATTAATTCTAACAGAATTTTTGTTTTGATATGAAGTCATCCTCTAATGTTTCACACATTCTTCATGTATCTGTAAGGCTCCTTGGTAATTAGTTCTTAATGGTCACTAGCTTCTTGGACAATTAACATTTGGAGGACATTATTCCCAAGCCAGGGCCAATCTAAGGATGGCAGTCTCTAAGGCTTCCTCCACAGGCTGTGTCATGGGAGCAGGCATGTTCTCTTATCACTTTTTAAAAAAGACCTTACTACAGAAAAACAGGGCCTGAGGGTTTTGGCTCACATGGTTTATGAAACATCAGCTTCACAGAAATCTGGAGACTGTACCGTGCGGTCAGCAGAATGTACTCTCTGGAAAAATATATTACTATTGTGGAGGAAACAGAACAACAGTAAAAACCAAAAAGGCAATCCCTGTTATTAACACTGATTTCCTACTGGTGAACCAAAGAAGGCATTATTTTCAAAGCAAGAATTAAACTCTGATTAAAGGGCAAACCCCACACTTTAGTTCTGCATCAAGAAATATTGTCTAGGCATGGAAGTAATTTGCAGACAGCAAATAATGCCACAATTTCTTCCCATCTCAGTCAAAACATCTGCATAATAATTCAGGAAAAAGGATTGCTACCTCCCTGGAAAATGAGTAAGAACAGAACATCCTAAAGTGTGAGTAGGTCTGTCTGAAAATATCAAGCCTTTTTTGTTTCTTTGAAGCCCTATATTAACCTAAGTGCTTTTCTCAATCAATATTTAATAACGCCAAAGTTACATCACCTTGAGGCATTCAATATATTCTCATATTCCTATTATTTTCCATGTGATACCATTTAATATAGTCTCTGAATAATTTGTATTGATAGTTGCACTCCTCAGATAATCCTAAAAACTAAACTTGAAGGCAAATGTAAGCTTCTATTGCGGCCTGCACCAACAGGCAGTTGAAACTGAAGTTATAGAATTAGGGAGTAATTATTATTTAATGTAACATATCCTCTGATTCAGAAATACTGACTGCAGCTGCAGTGATTTTGTCACAGGAAATTGTCACACTAGTCAGCGTGTTTTCTTTTTGCTGGCTTATCTCACAAGGTACTAACACAGCCAGCAGTCAAATGAAGCACAGAATTACCTCATTAATGACCTATCATTCCTAATGTCTTCTTTTAATATTCAAAAAAAGAACTGAGAGCAAACACACTAAACAGCTAGCACGTGAAAACATCAGGAAACGGCCACAAATGGCCGTGCTATGAATGAGGGTCAGCTCTGAATGGTGAACATGCACACCCTGTTATGCCCACTCAGGCTGTGCAGTCACAGAATGCAACTAATGATATTCAAAGTTTTCTTTGTTAAAAGTTGTGCAGTTATTACCACTTTTGCCCTGGGTACCTGAAGGTGGTGTCTGCTTAAGCACCTGCATACTCAGCAGTCATAGTAAGTAGCAAGGAATTTTCTGCCTCTATGGTTAAACAGAGCCCTCTTGTCTTGCCAGAAGCCTGACATGAAGATATTTTTCTGTGACTGACAGAAGCAAATACAGGATTAATTCACCTGCTTTCAACTATTGCTTTTATGAATAACAAGAATACCTAGAAAGAGTAATTGCCACTGAGAGAGACTACCTATTATTGATTTTTTTTTCTTTTTTTTTTTTAACCACAGCAAGCAAAAAGTACCTCCATTATAAAGAACAGGTATTGATTGCAGTCAGAAGACCAATTTGCATAAGAAGCAAAACTTAAAAGGACTATCAAACATTTTTTGGTGAGTATGTAAAATAATTGCTGGCTCAATTAAATGGCTCCCCTTTAAGAAAAAAATCGTCTGGAATTCACTGCGCAAGTAAGTTCCACCATAGGGACTGGGGCTGACTGATACAGAAAAAAGTAATCCTGTTGGAAACGTTCTTAAACATTAAAGAGCATTTTGGTGTGTGTGCGCCTTCTTGAAACTACTGCTGCTGGGCTGCCCTGTGGTGCTACAAAAACGCAGCACTAGGGCTGTCTCCTGCCCAGGGTACATTTGTTTTCAAAGGTGTGCAATATGTATTTTCTGGTTTGAGGCAAAAGGGTTTAATGATGTGGCTCAGAGAGCCAGGAATCATCTGAGAAATAAGCTTAAAGTGCCAGTCAGCTAACTACAGGCTAAATTTTTGCTAAGGAATAAAGTATGAAGGCAACTCAACAATGACAAATGTTAGGCTGGAAACTAGGGGTGGGAGATTTGTATGTTAAATTTTTGTTTTCCTCCATATGGAATCCCTTTTCTACTTCTTCCCCAAGAACCAGGCATGGTGGGAGCCCCACCTCCACGAACTATTGAGATGGGACACTGATCTTTGCAGACACTACAGCATCTCCCTGCGGGGTTTTCTGCAGCTTTCAGCATGTATTGAATGCTGATGGCAGCTAGAACCTGATTCTTCTCTCACTCATTTGTTAAATAAGCAGGCTCCCAACTCTCTTCTGTGCAGCATAAAACAAAAAGGGGAAGCAATAATTTAAACACTTTAATTCAAATAAAACTGAACGGAATACAAATGAAACATTTCTTTACATAAATTTCTCCCTGCTGAATTGCAAAAGCATTCTGCAAACAATAGATGTGTTATTCTAAGAAGGAAGAAAAAAGAAATCTCATTTAAAGTGTTAGGCAACCTAAGCACAGGCCCACTACATCTCCCCTAGTTTTGTTACTGGTTATCCAAAGCCAAGCAAGCCTGTTACCTGGATTACTGACAGGCTGACAATGGAATTACTCCTGGTATAAAGCTGCTTTGCAATCAAATTTAACTTCTGAGGTTTGTGGGGATTTTTAACCACTGAACTACAGTTCACCTACTTTTTGCACAGCACACAAACCTACCGTTCTCAGAATTTCAGTTTATCAAAGTTGTCCTGAAGTTGTCAAAGAAACAAAAAACCCAAAGAAACCACATAAGATATTCCCCTCTGCTCAGTGCAAGGATATCAAAGCTCAGAGGATTTGTGCATTTTCCTGACACCACTCTGCTCCTCCCCTCTCTGAGCAAGCTCACACCAATAGAGATAAGAGCCTAGATAAGAGTCTCCATTGCTTTGAAGACCCTCACCCTGTGTATGAGCTCAGAAACACTGTCTTGAGTACTTGTGCACTCAAAATATGGGCCTGGGAAAATGAAGGCTTGGTTACTAGAGCTGAAACACTTTTCACTGTTAAGAAAAAGCCCTGAGCTCACACAAATGACACTGAGAGGCAGAGCAGGCTACAGAGATTTACATTTCATTGGCAATCCTGCGACATAACTTGAAAATTGGCAAGGAAGAAAGACAGCCAGGAAGAGAGAAAAATACTAACTGGTGAATATTCCAAAGAAAGTTAAGTGAGAGTTTTCAGTAATTGACACCTTGCTCTCCTAGATTGCTATGTCTGAAGGACACTCAAAGCAGATAAGGACATTTGGATAACTAAGGAAATACACACAATGGATCTGCAGAGCCTATAAACAGGCAAGCTACACGCACTCCAAGCCTTTGATGCAGTTGCCTTGAGAGCAACTGCTCTCCCATAAACACCCTTTTTTCCCCAGCATGCTACCTGCAGGTAACTAAACTTTTTTCATGCATTTCCAGTTGCAGCTGATTTTCTTCTGATTCTGATGTAATTGGCTCATTTGCTTTCAGAAATACTTTCAGACCTGACTTCAGCTTCAATGGCTTCTAAGTAGCATTGCCAGTCTGGAGGAAGACAGCCATTAGTGTCACCAGGTGTGCTCTGCAGCCACTCTATTTACAGAAGTGAATCACTGTGACCTATAAACAACTGACACTCCTTGAAATCTCCCTGGATAGGAGAAATAAAATTTTAGTTATAGACTGGGTAATATGCAAAGTAGACCTGAGTGAACTGTTCATAGAGAATAATCTTTATGGCAAATTCTCCCTTTTTCCTAGTTATGAGTAAGCTTTGGCTTTCAGGAATTCACTTGTGATTTAAAGGAGTTTGACCTTTTGAGAAGAAAAGGTAAATTAGCAAACCATTGCCATTCCAGTCAGGATCCAGTGTCTCAGATCACAGCCATGTACTTGATTATTTAACCAAGGAGGATGGTCCTGCTCCCTGACTGGCTACATGTATGTTTGTAATTAAAAAAGAACACTGAAGAATGGATTAAAGACTTCTATAAAATGACTCAAATTCAACTACTGGAAAAGACTGAGTTCATTCTAATACACACCAGAGTCACCTTTGAAGTGAATGTAGAGAGTGCACAATCTCCTGTACTCAGGGGACTGCCAATCTCCTCAAGTGCAAGCACTTGCATTGCCAAATTCTGGCTTTGGGTGGTGTGCTTTTTGTCTCACCTGGAGAATATTTAGCAATTTGGGAGTGAGGCTCAAACCTGCTTGCCTGCTTGTAAAACACACTCTATATCCTCTTACCCATAATGTTCAGTGCGAACAGGAAACCCACTAGAGCTAAGTATGGGACCAAGGATTCTTAATTGTGTCTTGTACTTCCTTTTCACCAACTTCTCAATCTCTTATTGAATATGGATGGGAATAGAAAAAAGTAAAAATGTTTCAGGGGTTTGTTGGAAAAAGAATTAGAAAAAAACCCCAAAAGCTTCCTGACAAAAATAATTGAAAAAGCCCTGTGCTTTTCAAAATAATGTAAGAAATAATTTCATCTCAACAGTAGGTTTCAATGTTCCTCACCTGCACTACCCTATGGCCCTGAGACAAGGCCAGTGATTCCTGTTTCTCAAAGCTTTTACTGTGAGTGAAAAATGAACACGAGCCAGCAGGAGCACAGCCCCCTCCAAGAGGCAGAGTGACAGCAGTTGAACCTCTGCCCCTTGAGCTTAACACAAACACAGGAAGTCAAGGTTTGGCCCTTCTCTCCCACACAGCCTCACGTGAGAGAGAGACTGCACATGAGATCATCCTGCAGGACTTGTACTGATCTGCCTGGCACTGCACGTGTTCAGCTATTCAGGAGAAATCCCATTGTGATGCAATTCTTCACTTGCACAGTCTGTGCTCTCTTTGGTAGCCTAATCTCAAGTCACCCTCTGCTCACCATGTGTTTGATTAAAAGTTAGCCATGATAACATATCTGCAACAGCTGTAATGGGCAACATTATTTCCCCACGCCCTTTGTTGCTTTAGAGCATCCATTTCATAATAATTTCATAATAAATAACAAATGGGTATTCATGTCAGGTCTATAGCATTTTCTATTGATCAGTTTATGAGATTTTCACATATTTGGGTACAGAGAAATTAGCTGTCATGTATTCAAGCTCATGATCTCCACATGACTGCCATCTTTCAGTGTTTTTGCCTCCAGTTACACTGCACTGAGAGAAGGTATATTTTCCACAGGTAGCTGTAATTTATTCCTGCATATTCACTGCTCGTCAGTCAAAACATAGATCTAAAAGTAAAACTTTGTCTGAGAAGAAAGGTTACGATGGAAAAAAAAAAAAAAAAA
>VXBI01011683.1:345776-438025 GCA_013397375.1 Toxostoma redivivum
AAAAAAAAAAAAAAGAAGACGAGAATCAATTACCGTCCCCACAGACCTTTTAAGCAAGGGGAACACTGCAGGTTGTACACTCCGTCCTGTAGGGTAATTTTATAAATTACCATCAGATTTAATATAAAGGTCATTAAACTCTCTGGACAATGCTAAACACTCAAAAGCCCAGTGGAGGTGGAAACCACAACATACAAGCTATACATTCAAAAGCAAAAAAATCCTACGCAAAAAGCAGTCAAATTAAATAAAATAGCTTCAGGAGCATGTAAAGTAAAAACTGATCTTGTGCTAGAACTTTGACTGTCCATTTAGAATACAAAACTCTCACTATATCAAGGCTTATGATTTTGCTTGGAAAGACCATTCATATTCCTTGATGTGAACCAGAGCCTGGGAGACTATTAAAGGCAGGAGTAACAATTCTGTTAGGTTTTGCCAAATACAGCACAGCCTCTGTGAAATGGTTGTCTCTGAGTGAACAGAGGTAAATAACAGTAATTGTTTCGTTAGACTGCATGCCAGAAATAAAGCCTTTTATAATTATGCAGAGTAAAAAGTCCAAACCACGGCAGGAAGACTCAATTTCAGCAAAGAGCCTATAATGAAATAATGCTGCTGGTTCTGCTAGCCAGAAGCTTATTAGGGCCTTTGAAATGATAATTTCCTCTACTGTATAGCAGAAACCTGCTAAATGAAGAATCTTGTTGCACAGAAATTGATATTCTTTGAACAGATCAGTCTATTTTCCATAACAACTCTATTTTCAAGTTAGTTCCACTGTGTCCCTTCACCCTCCCCTGCTCCTACTCTGAAGGCTTCCCACAAGGTAACCAGTGTTTGCTAATCCTATTTGGGCTTGACAAGACAGTGAGTCATAAGGAAACTCTTCCTTTGCCCATCAAGCACGTGTTTTCAACATCTCACTCAAACATCAGGTTCTTGCACATGCAAAGAAAGTCTGAGTCATTTGTGTACCTATGGCAATAAGGTCACCTGTTGTGTTCCCCTTACCATGCTCTGCCTCTCTGAGAAAGCTCTTTTCTTCCAGACTTAATAGCAGGTGTTTGCAAGGTCAGTTCACGGTTAAATCTTCTAACAGATATTTTTTTTTTTGCATCACCAATTAATTTCTGAAAGAAACTAGGCCACCATTAGGCAGTAACGATTTTTTGGGCATTAACTGGGCAGCATCCTAAGCAATAAAATATATAAATCCTTACCTATGCACCCTATGACACATTACAATGCTTAATGCAACAGAATGTTTCTACTCTAATAAACAGCTTAGCTCTTAAAATACCAATAAAATCTCACGTAACTCTAAGCACCTATGCTTTCTATTTTTCTGTGCATTATCTGCCACACTCCCACTCCTAAGTAAAAGAAATAAAAATTAAAATAACACATGAATCAAAAAGTGGAATATAAGCTTAAGTGACTCCAAAGCATTGTTTAGGTTCTGCCACAATGATATGGCAGGGTAAATGATGTTCCGTTGGCTTTAACAAAGGGGTCAGAAGTAAAAAGCTTTGGAATCCCATCCCAGAGTCAGATTCTGCTTTTAAATATCTGAAAAACTACGAGTTTCCAGGGTCTTAATTTTAAATGGGATAGGGGAGATGGGGATATTTGCATATGAGGATCTAAAACCAAAATGTGTCAGTTGGGTTGTGTGGTGCTACAATACTAATGACTATCAGGAATAAAAGCAAAGGCCTCACAGCTCAGGCCTGGTACCATCAGGCGTTCAAACATATTGTTCTGTTTCATAATCCCCTCTCTTCCATTTACTTTTCCAGAGGAAATTATGCTAAGGAGGTCAAAGCATGCTGCAGAGAACATCTGCGTTCACTCATTTTGAGGGCAAGCTGGAATGCAGATTGCATTACATTTACACAACATGAACTTTTGTTACATCTAAACCAAAAAGACACAACAACCCAAGTGGGGTCCCAAGTCTGCACACTGTACACACAGAGCTCCCTGTACAAGTTTCTGAAATGCTGCCTGATGTTCATGCTGCAGGGTTCTGGCATAAGCTGCAAGACAGAAACTTTGCACCCAGAGTATCACCAGCAGAAGAAAAACCTATAAATATCAAACTCATCTGCAAGGAAAACACTCTTTTCTCTGATCTCTGCTTGCATGAAAGATGTGGAGGTTACTTTTCAAGAAGCTAACTCCACTCAGATTTAATGAAACATCTGCCAGTAAGCTCCTGTTAGTGACATTAATCAAAGAGACGTTTTAGAGAGAGGACTACAGGCCTGTCTGTCTATTTGCTTTCAGTTATGA
Organism: Toxostoma redivivum; assembly: GCA_013397375.1. Classification (NCBI taxonomy): domain Eukaryota; kingdom Metazoa; phylum Chordata; class Aves; order Passeriformes; family Mimidae; genus Toxostoma; species Toxostoma redivivum. Next base: position 348,075 of record VXBI01011683.1, read on the forward strand.
ATCTGTTTACTCTCTGAGAAGGACAACCAGTGGGGATACAGAGTGGTAGCACAAGATCTCACATTCTCATAAAATGCAGATAAACATATGAATAACAAGATCAAAGAATGATCGCTTTTTTCCCTACCATCTTCCACTAGGAAATGGAGCATTTTCCAGCTCTCTGCCTGAGACAAAACCAAAAACCTCATGAATAGTATTAGTAGGCTGAAGTGAGCAAAAAGCTCTAATTCTCAGACAGCTACGATGTCTTCATCAGAATGAGAGAGACAACTGCTACAAGTGAGTACTACTAACACTGAATCTCAGAAGTGTTCCAGCTCAAGTCCTGACAGCCTATTCCACTGACTCCCTTTCACTATCCAGAATGTTCCCTTCTGTTATTTCTGTCTGTTCCCAATCTTGTGATGTGATTAGAGTAGATGATTACGCTTACATAATAGTATCAAATTAATTTGCAGAGCACAACAGCAGAGGAAATTGTTTCGACTTCTGAAATCTCCCCCTCCTCAGTTTATTTCAGTGACATCAGGGGATTAAAGCAAAATAGGTCAGTAGAGCACTGCTGGGAAAACAACCAAAACATCAGTCCTGACCTCGTAAACGAGAGTGAGAAAGATTGCAAACAAAGCAAGAGGCTTATAGCGTGTTCTGTAGAAAGAGCCATCAAGGTGAATCAGCTTTCTAATCACCTATCACCATCAGAAAGCTGATATAGGATGGCAGGAAAACCCACACTGCACACAGACTTTCAGAAGAAACAGGTGTTTTGGGAATACTTATCCAAAATTCTGGTGCACATATTCAATTGGAGTTTAACTTTGTGTTAGAAGATAGCTTAATGTAGACAGTAATAAAACTGTAAACCAAGGTGAGGGCATTCAATAACCCCACCTCTGTGCAGTCCAAGAGGCCTGACATGACCCATCTCGGTTCTCTGGATTCACTTACTCTGCATGGCTCCTCTCTCATTTTCTGTACAAACAATTTACTGCTGCTGCAGTGCTGAGATGAGAATAATCTGAGAGGAATATATCCATGTAATTTTTTAGCACTCCAGAAAGTCTTCCGAGATGTACAAAGATGATGCCTAACTAGCAGATTTATATTGACTGTTAATAGCTGACTTGGTGCAGGAAAACAACCATTAACCAGATTCACCACCCCACACAGCTGGAACAGCTGGTTTATGATCCCTGCTAACCCTTTATGTACTAGGCACCCACAAAATATTTACCTTTCCTTTGGAAGATGTTTCTTCAACAGTTACTCCTTAAAGCTGGCTGGATAAATAATATTTGGGCCTGTGTCCAACTTCTCAGAAATAGTCAAATGACTCCTTTTGCTAGCTATTTGTCTTTGCATCTTTCCAATGCAGACACCTACTTTCCATCCCAAATTTTTTAATAGAATTACATTAACATAATTTCTGGTTTAACAGCAGCTTCACTTTTTACACTTGACATGCCATAGCAGCGTATTTTGTGTTTTGCCAGCTCCACAAGCTGAGCTAAGAAAAATAACTGGGAGTGGTGTGCATTTGCATGCCCCTGCTGCAGACTGTACCAAAACAATGGCACTCCTGCACCTGGAGAAAAGCAGCATTTTAAAAAGATATCTAGGCTCTCAAACATTCCAATTTTATCGTGACACCATAAAATTTATTTCTTGTATTCTAATAACAACTCCATTTCACATTTATGATTTATATTAGATTTACAATGTTAAAATTGTAGATTTCCATTTTTACTGAACTCAGCATCCTCCAGTAAGGGGACGGTCACACATCCATTCAGCTCTCAAAATAATTCTGCATGACTGGAAGTTTTCTGCTATAGCACCTACTTACTATATTTGATCAAGTGTTCAGTGTCACAATATGTTGATGCATTTACTCTCTTTTTTCACCAAGGTAAAAGGATTGGCTTTTTCTTGTTTCTAGAGCATATGAAATGGCAGCAGCTTTCCATATAAAAATTTCATCAGTGACCATGATGAAAAATGATGAAGATCACACAGAGGCAAGTACTCTGCAGTTCTTTCCAGAAGTGTCGTAAACACCATAAGGTAGTCATGCTGGAAGCAGAACCTAAACCCACTTTTCCTGTTCCTTCCTGTTTATTGTTCTCTATCAACATTATAATGCTTTGATGAAATGCAAGTATGAATACACAGACATGCTGTAATTTGTTGTGCTTTTCCTTTCCCCATGTCTGTAATTTCTACATAACTAAGAAAACTTGTATTAATCTAATTTACACATAATAAGAAACACATAACTTCGTTCCTTTGACCATATAATCATGAAACTTGCTTGTCATGTTACTGGATTATAGCAGTGTAACCTGTGGTCACCTTTATTAGATGTTCAGTCTGCTCACAGATATTTATATTGCACATATTGAGACGAAAGCATTAAATATTAAAAACTTTACATATCCTTATATTGACACTCTCAACACCACACATACAATTCTATAACAGCATGAAGTATAACGTGGAAAAGAAAAAAAAATAAAACAGGAGTCATACTTTATGTTTCCTCCATTCTGGCTTTCTGTATTTTCCTTTGTTTAACATTGGCATAAGGACGTTTCTCTTACATAATTTCTCCATATAAAATGAAATGAACTTTCATGGGGCAGACTGGAAAAGGAATTGTAGTGTTTGTAAAATGTCTATATCAATGAAGATTCCAATGCTTTCAATGAAGGATTTACTCTTGAAACACAGCCAAGATGCCTCCTAGACTGATCCATCACCAAGATTTTCTTAACAGTAAATGTTCTTTCCTTCATGCTTGTACTACTGGATAGTGCCAAATGATTAGTAATTTAGAAAGACAGACACTTAAAATACCATAGATTGACTCTCTGCCCTATAATCAAAGTACCAAAACCAGCCAGACAGGTAGAAGAATCCCTTACAAAATTATGACATCTATTGATACAGAACAATTTCATCTGCAGCACTTATGAATTCTTCCAGCCTCACCTTCAGTAGTGCACCAGATTCCTTCCATATGCTGATGAAACCTTTTACTTTTTCAGCACTAAGGAAAAATTGCAGTGCAGCCTTTTGACCCTCACACCATTACCACCAATCCTGTTTGTAAGAGCCCTTGCCTCAGGTCTGTTCTAATTTCAAGTCAGATGCCAACAGTGAACTCAACACTACCAAAGGCAGTTCCTCTTCCCCCCCAAATCTGGAGCAGTTGCTCCATTGATGTACTGTGAACACTCTCAGCAACTGAGAGTTTTCAGGCTGAGCTGAAAAGAGCAGCATTGGATCAGACAATACCAATTCTGGCTTGTGACTCTTGTGTGGAGAGAAGATTGTGGGCAGTGGCAATATCTTGAATAATTCTGGTTAAACTGCTAGTCTACCAGAGCTCTCAATTCAAAAACTTTCCTGGACCAAATATTCATGCTTTTAAAACTGGAGGTTCACAGTGTTGGCTACTAATGCAATCAAGCCATAAGAAGCCTTCATATCTCATTTCTCTGCATGTAAAGCCAGAATACAGAGTCTAATCTATGACAATAACCATGACAGCTACGACAAACAGCTGCTGAAGGTAAAAGCAGGAAAACAGACAAAAATGATGTTTTGGATGGCTATCTCTATTGCTTTATCATGGACTGAAGAGTTAATTGTATTAGCTGTTCAGGCCATTTTAAAATAGACAAAGATCTACCAACCCAGAGCACTTCTGTCACACCCTTTAAACCTTCCTGTTGTTTCAAAACACAAAGAGAAGACATCAGTGCTTTTTTTTCTTTTTTTCGTCCAGCAGAAGGGAGGTAGAGGAAGAGGCAGGAATGGATTCTATTGCAGAAATGCCTGGAGGGTCATACGGATGGTTGAGGTTAAGCAAAATGCCAGAGATTTCATCTAGGTGCTTTATGCAATGTTTTCCTTAGGCTTGCACTAAGACACCAATTCTTTACAGGCACTCCAGACAGCATCTACTGATCAAACTCTCAGTAGGGACCTCTGCAACAGTGTGTTTGCCCTTTCTGATGTATAAGCAGAAGACAATGCTGAGTTGTAGCATTTTGAATTTTTGCATAGGAGAAACTCTTGCTTCAGACTCCTGTGTGCTCAAGATGGATGATACTACTTTGAGGTGACAGCTGAGGGCACTGTGCTGTAATATGCAATTTATGCCTCTAATGTGTTCTTAAGCCACTATAAGCTAATAATAAAGAAGCAGAAATCATAAAATACATATGCATACTTGCACCATTTGAAAATATTTCCCCAAGTATCACAGAGAGCACCAAAAGTAAAATGAGATTGGCATAATCTGGACACTTGACTGAAATGGGCAGAGCTTTCATAAATCAACTGTTTACATGCCTGAGCCTTCATACCACTCAAACTTCTTGACCACAGTAGGGCATGGATTTTGCAGAATAAAAAACATCCAAAAAGAGTATTACTTCATTAGACTTGTGATTTTATGAATATTTTTAATAGAAACAAAGCAGAATTACATTACAAACCAGCTGATCAGCATCTTGTCCATTTGTGGGATGTGCTCTCACACACTGAGAGATCCAAGACAAATCCCTATTGACTTTCATGGGAGTTTGCCTGAGCAAACAGGCAACAGGGCTCCTTTCAAGTGTATGTGTACTTGCTAACACAATGTACTTATTTCCTCAGACAGCTGGAGCCAAATGAATCTAATGAATATCATTTTATCTGCTGCTGTGGCTGTTTATAATAATAAGACTACTTCATTCTGTAATCTCTGCAATTTCTGTGGAAGTTGACCCAAGATTAAGTCTCCAAGAAAGAAAATGTAGAAGTGTTAGAAACTACACTTATTTCTTCCCTCTCTGCTAGACGTTGTCTAATGAGATCAGCAAATTATATTCAAGATGCTGTTTTACTGATTAGAAGTGTCACTACCTGATCCTTAAAGGCCACAGCCATGCCCCTATATCCCTATGTGAAGACTTCATTAAGTTGTGGTCTCTGTTCCTTGTGTCTGAAGTGCTCAAACCTTCGAAGAGTCCAAGAACATTTAAAAGAATTACACCTTGTAACAATCCACATTCACAGAGTAGATAGCAGCCATTTTGAAGCCTGACAGAGCAAAACCAGAGTTTCATATGATTTTCTGGACCACAATCTGAGAAACAGTTCTCTCCTGGATTTACCCTTTTTTTTTCATCTATGTATGTAACACTGGACAACTAACCTAGAAATCCAAAAATCTTAGTACCAACCACAGAGTTTGAAGATTGATGACACAGATTCAGAAATATCTGTGGAAGCATGGAGAAACAAAAGTGAAAGGTAATCTTCTACGTCACAGTCTGATACAGTCTTTCCTTCAAAGATCTAATACAGTATTTTTTCCTATAGAAACAGATAAATCCAGAAACTAGAAAAATTGGACAGAAAACTAGTGCTGACTTTCCATGCAAAGGAGTGAGACCTTTTTTAGAGTAGCCATAAGACTTCCTGTCAACTAATGCCAGCAGATATTTCAAGAGGATCAAAAGAATATAAAGTTTATTCCTACTCCTGAACCCACAGAAGCACCTTTTTCTCCTCTGGGATTTTTTGCAACAGAACTTCAGGGTTACCTTACCCATGTTCACAGCTCCTTGGAGTTTAACATATCAGCCTAAATATTCATATTGAAGTTGTGGCTATGAGATTTTCACTCAGCCGCTCATCTGATTTGGAGAGACGGAAAGAAGAAAGTGCAGGAACCAATCACCTGTGCTCTTACCTGACTGCCATGTAAAACTTAACCCTTACAGTTCAATGTAAGATGGAATTCATAATAGAAAGGAAAGAGAAATACTATGAGAATCTCTTGAAAACAGAGATCCTGCTCAGGTTCTTCCAGCACCTTGTGTTTGACAAATACAGCAGCATCACACATGAACTGCTGGAATTGGGCTGCAGAACTCAGAACCATCCCAGATTTATTAAGGACATAAAACAATTAACTGTGAACAGGTAATGAAAACAAACAGACATTCATAAAAATTACTCCATGTCTCACACTGTTGCCAATGCCCCTTGAGCAGCAGCAGTGCTGCTGTAATGTTACGGCAGCAGCAGTTTTGAAGTTAGCAGCAACTCGGCCCTTCCAGCCAGGCTGAGTCACTCCCTCTCATCAGACAGAAATTACTTTACACCCTGGAACATCAGAGCCCTGATCTCCACCTGTGTTTCCTTTCTCTTAAGTCTATTTTTTGCTTCCTACCTGCTTGTGCTGGTGGTTCTGCTCTCCCAGCAGGCTCCGAGCGCCGCTCCCAGTGTGACTGGCATGTTATTAACGGAGAGGTGGCTGGTGTCTCTCATCACGCTTCCACTGAGTGAAGGCACCTCAGAACTAATTTAGCTTTCACTCACAGGGGAAGACACAGTTCTCCACCAAGAAGTTCGCTATTCTGCTGCCTTTAGCAATAAATTCCCCTTCATTTTTTCTTTTAACATTAATAAGGTGAGAGAATAGAGTATTTCCAAAAGAAATTAAGAAATGCAGAAGATAGATGCAAGTGCAGAGGCTCCCTGTGAGTAACCACCAAGCCCACGAATACTGAAGCAGATGTGCAGGGTGGAGAAGAGCTCCACAGGCAAATAAGCAGTAATAAAGCCTGTGCCTAGTGCACAGAGTTAAGCAGGTCTCTCAACCATTTAAACTTTCTTCCCTGTTTGTGAGAGTTCTCTGTGGCAACAAATGCAAAACTCCTGTGAAATTAAGGACTATGGAAATAATTTTCCTCCCCAGGCTGAGAAGGTCAAACAGATTCAGAAAGTACTTCATATCCATCACTGTAAGAATAGAAACCTAATTAGAGACCAGACTTTGTCATTTAAAAGAGATCAAATTCACTTAAAGCTATCATCTGAAACATATTTTTAAAGACTTTCCTTCGATTATTAATTCATTTACTTGCACTGCACATGGGTTCACTCAAATGAACCACCCCTTAACTGCCAATCATTTCGGATTTTTTGAGGATCACTGTCTGTTGCACTTTCCTCTTTTCCTATTTCTAACACGTCTCCTATTTTTCTATTTTGATGCTCCTTAGGACAGCATATTTTGCATTTTGTATTCTTATACATAACTTTAATGATGTACGTTATATGCTTACAATTTTGTGTTTTACTAGTGGAGTAGCAGTACTACAGTGAACCACCAGAACCCCAAGCTAACAGATTGTATTGTGCCCATGGGATCAGGAGGTAATGTGCAAAGATACTACAGGGTCTCCTCTGCCATGGAATCAAAGCCATCAGGAAAGGGGATTAAGAAAGATTTCTCTTGCCATGTGCATTTAAATATTTTCCACCTATATTTCAGAGTAGTGGAAGTGCCAGTTAATCATTGCATAGATGAATTTGGATCAATATCAAGGACCAACATGTGTGTGCCTTACACATAAGGAAAACTTTACTGATTTTAATGGGTATTTTCTTATTCCTTCATATTTGAATAAATTTAATGCCCTGAAAAGAGCAAAAAAGAATAATAATTATATTGGGCTGAAATGCTTTAAACTTATACTGTGCTACTGCTTCAGCAAAAGGGGTGAATGTTTCTTTAATGGGCAAGTATAGATTGAGGATAAAATTGAATATACTTTATCTTTCACTTTACCCTCGTTTGAACAAAATTTTTAAGCCAAATATTTTGCAGCAATATTTTGGTTAGTGTTTATCTTGGGTTCATACACCCTCTACTTCTTACTCTGTACTAAACACTGAAGATAAAAATCAAACAGAATTAGATCTCTGTTCCTCAGGCTAGTGATAGATGCTGGGCAGGGAATCTGAGTTTAAGTTTTTTTCTACCCAAAATTATCTGCATCCAGAAAATTAATCAAACTTCATCAAAAAAAAAAAAAAAGAAAGAAAAAAAAAGAAAATTAAGAAAAGAGAGATAAAAAGTTGGAGAGCAGTTACACAACCCAATTTTTATATATATACAAATATTACAAAATCACACACAAATGCATACAAAAATATTGTAGCTTTTTTCTTGTTACTACCTATGAAAGTATCAATTCCTCTTTCAATTATGCAGTTATTGCTGGAGAGCATTACTACCAGACATATTACTTTGAAGACTTTGACCACATTATTTATCTGTGACAATAAAGTTCAAAATTTGATCCTAAATTAGCCAGCTTTGGCTTGCCCAGCTCTGTGTCTGTAGATGTTTGTACAGATCAAGCAAACCCCAAGCCTTAGCTATTAGATGTTGGAGTGCAAGCTACACCAAGATGTCTCACTATCATTTCAAAAGGCTTCCCACTGTCAGGCTGAAATGCCCAGGTGGGAAGTCTGCTGTGAAATAAGTAGGCGATGCTGCTGACTGGTTTTCAGAAGATGAGGAGCACTTGAAGGCATCAAAGATTCCTGTGTGGATGTGTGTACATTAATCCCTGTCTTTGTGATACCTAGACATGAATATTGTAACACGTTGTTTAATAGATTGCAAGACTCACCTCCTCACAGACTGAAGCCTGTTCAGATGTCAGTGCTCTCACCAGGCTTCTCACTGATTTTAGCTATTCTAAACTTAACATAATGGTTGCTGAGAGATTACATTGTTTGGGTGAGTTTGCATCTTGCTTTCAGATTTTTGTCTCCACTCTTCCACTATTGGCAGAACTGGAAGTTCTAAATGTCCCTGAGATAGAAAATCTGTAACGAAGAAAGGGTAGGGCTTTCCTGAATATGGAGTTCAGCTCATGTTTGCTTTAATGAGAAGTAATAATCTATTGTTAAAAATTCATATCCCCACCCTGCTGTAAACAGAGGAAAGACACTAGAATACTTGTTTTGTTTGTGGTGAAATACAGAGTAGGAAAGCTCAGATGTGACAGTGAAGAAAGACACAAAGCACCCAGACTTCAGTAATAACTTTTCAAAGCAGTAGTTTGAGTTTTCATTACTCTGTTCCACTTCATGGTTTCAGCTTCATTCTTCATTATGGCACTTCAACAAGTAGTTTAAAGGTAAACATGTGTTTATCCACCTCACAGAGCCAGCTACTTTCAGTTCACCACACACCCTCCCCACAGCACTGAGGAGGGTCAGACTAAAGAAATATATTTAATAGCTCAAATAAACTAAAACCTCAAGCACGGTGTAATTTAAATACATATTTCAAGTTAATTTCAGTTACTTTATCATTACTAAGTCTTTTTATGGGTAATTATAAGACTGAACACCAGTCTTTGCTGAAAAAGAACATCTCACTTCATTAAGGCTTGCAGGCTTCCCTGCTCTCCAACCACACAAAAGGTGGGAGAAGGTGTAAACAGTTTGTAGCACTGGCCTGCAACAGTCTGGGCTCATCTGGAGCCCAGATTCAAACATATCCAGATTCTATGTCTATTTTCATATCCTCTTCAGGACTTGTAGTGCAGCACTCACAAAGATCAATCATTGCTTTCCTTATGTGAGAATGACTTCTAGTTCCTCTTTAAATCCCTTCTGGCCCTTCCATACAGTCAGCATAAGAATTTTCCACTGATAGGACTTGCCAAAATTCCCCTACACCTATTTTCATTTCTCTTAAATTTTCTTGCTCCTTTCATTTTTGCCTCTGCATGCTGACTCCCTGGTTCCTCTTCTACTAAATTATGTTCTATTATTTCCACAGCCTGAAGAACTCACAGCTGAAGCATTATTTCTAACCTTATTTTGTATTCCTAGCACATCCTATAATCTGTTTTGAGTGTTATTTGCAGCCAAGATGCTGACACAGCATCAATTTTGTTTTCATGGTTTGGGTAAAAGTGTGCCTTACTACAGGCACTGGGTTAAAGACAGTCAGCTCCCTAACAACAACACAAACACATTTAGAATGAGCCTATTTTCTCAGGTGCTATTGTTTCTAAGCAGCAGCTGCAAAGCCTCAGCCTATCTTGGAAAAAAAGGGGGGAAATGATAAACTGAAATGGTGTTATTGTTGCATATTCTTTTAATTCCTTTCCCAATTTTATTGTGCCATTTTTTCCCAGAGCATTCATACCTGACCCACGTAAAAAGTAACTGTTGATCATGGAGGGTCCCCAAAAGCTTTTCTGACCCATAAAAAAAATAAATCTTCTTTCCTTTTCTCAGAAGTTACTGGTACCTAAACCAAGTAATTTATACTATAGTTCCTTGTATGTGCTTAAGTATCAAAGGTATTTCCACCTCTTTTTCCTCTTTTCATGTGAAATTATGCTCTATGAATACACATAAATCTAAAATCCCATATTCAAGCCTTTCTGAAATTTTAGAGGAAGTCTGATATGTAAACCACTGTCCCATTTTATAAAAAGACCCTTTTAACAACCAAACTAACTTCTTTAGCACTTTGAAGAAAGCCAGTAAGAACAGTGAAATATTAATTTCTGATAACCTACACTATCCATTTTTCATGAAAGTCTAAGGAAGTTATTAAGAAAGCTTAACTTAGTGAATAATAAAAAATATTGCAAAATCATCATGCTTATATATTTGATTTATAGATTGCAAATAAAAAGTCACTGCCAATCATGCAAATTCAATGCATTAGAAAGAGTAATGGAGAACACTTTTCTACTACAGCTTGTAAATAAGCACCATGTAAACTGGTATTAACAATTTAATTAAGAAAAAAGAAGCACAATTACAGAGGAGTCAAACACCTGAATAACTATAGGGTTTAACACCCAGCAATACAGGCTGTGCCCAAAGATGTATCACTTTCAAAACAATTAACTAATTATGATACTGGAAAGCCAAACTTGCCTCTGAAGAATAACTGTGGGAAGCACACTGTCACCACCTTAAAAAAAGGGTCTTTTTATCTCCTTTCTCCCTTCTGTTTAAACCAGAGAGGAGATTACATGGACACTAAGAAAGATGCCAGTCAGGGTGTCTGGCTCCTTAACTTCCAGCCTGGCCTTGTGGAAAAGAGGTCACTAAATGCCAAAGTGCCATGGGTCTCCTCAGAGTGATTCAGCTGCTCTGCACCCAGGACAAACGCTGCAAAACTCAGGACAAGTCACTCAGCAGGGCTGCTTGGGGAAAAGGCTGGTCAGTGAATTCCAAATCTAAGATCTGCTGCCTGTTCTTGTTCTGGCCCTTACCTTCCTGCTTTAGGCACAAGCTTTGCATATTAAAGGTGCCCCCTTTTGTCAACTCCTGGATTCATGTTATGAGGTGAAAAAGGTAAGAGTCCCTGTTAGCTCATCACTAGGAGCCACGTGCAAGGATTCTGCTATCTTTACTATTTAAGCTGAAGAACCTAATACAAAGAATTTCCTTAGCTAGAAATTCCCAGGTCTCAGCATGCATATGAATTCCATCTCAACCAGCACTTGGATGGACTCTGTGCCACTCTCTTGCTCAGTGCAGAGCCTGCTGACCCCATCAGGCTTTAGGTGAACCACCAGAACATGCTGGCCTTCAGTCCTGTCAGAGAACAGATATGACCCAGAGTTACATCCTCAGCCTTCCCCAGACACCAGCACCTGGCCAAGAGATTTGCATCCAAACAGTGCCTTAGCTCCAAACTTATATCCCAGGAGAGACACAGGCATCCCATCATACAGGTGTGGGCCATTTCAAACCTGCAGCAGCCAGCTCCAGCCTCTCCCACAGCCAGTGACCTCCAGGGAGTTAGTCTTACCTTGTAATACCTGAGGCTGAATCCTGGCATTTAGTGACCATCGTTTGGGACTCCTTTTTACATAATGGGGAGCAGAGGGGGAATAATCCAGAAAACTTGAGAAAACCAGTATGAAATAGTCTTATAAAACTACATCTCACAGATTTTAGGCTCCCAAGTTCACAAAGGGGAAGGGTTATGTTTCAGCAACATAAATCAATGTTATAATCTTGGCATCTGGGTTCAATATGGATTTTTATTTATTTTTCCTTTTTCTCATAGCAGAGTGATTTTTTTTTTCCAAATTTCTTCAATACTAACTGTATTTAATGCCAAAAGTAAGAAAGGATGGGTTGGCATAATCTGACCAACCTTACTTATATTCAGTTTGGAAATATTCCATTCAGTTCACCTAGACTGAATCCTCAATGATACACCTAATTATCTTGGTCTTAAATTTTTTTTTATGACCCATTTTAGACACGCTAGTTTCAGTGCTAGCAAAAATACTTACTGATGTTGAAGGGCTTCTGCTATTTTTTCCCAATTTACATTAAACTACTCAGGAGGTCCTCTTAATTCTTACCACAGCCAGGAAGCCCCAGTAATCTGACCACACCAGGCTTTCTATAGCTTGACGCACCCTCCTTTTCATGTGGCTTTTGTTTTCTGTTGGCTCTGCCTTTTTCTCTGACTCACTGCTGGCTACACTGTCACACAATCCCACACACTCATTCTCTGCAGCTTCATCTTCAATAATCAGCCCGTTTCCATTTTATATACGTGCTGCATCCATTTTTTACCTCAGCAAAACACTGATTTCTATCTGACCCTCCCATGCAGAGTACCACACCTACTCTGCAGCGTGAGCCAGCTCCAGGTGCTAATTCCAAAAAAACCCACCCTTATCCTAAAAAACACCACCCCTTGTGCATGATTGCTCCATCACTTCATTCATCTCTCTTCTTTGGATCCATTGTTTTATTCTCACTACAAAATTTGTATTTCAAAATCAATCTTTGCTCTCTCTCCTACTTCTGCTACACAGGCAATTTTTTCACCCTGAAGAACTACAGCAATCATTTCTGTATCCCTCAAATTACACTCTCATCTTTTATGTATATTGTATTCTCTGTCGAACCAAAGTATCCAGTCTTTGGGACCCCTGTATCTATTATCCTGTTCTCCTCAATTGTAGCTTCTTGCAAAAACATCTGAAGGCTTTCTCCTTTCTACCCTTTCCCAGGAACTTCATCAACTGCTCAGGGAGACTGTAACACCTTTCCTGTAATCCTCTGCCTTCTTGCACAGAGACAGATCCTGACTTGATAACACAGATATTTCCCAATTGCTTGAAATATGCATTGCTGTAAAAGGGGAAGAAGGGAACTGGGGAGCTTCTGAAAAACTGCAGCTGAGATTTATTCTTTCTCAGTCTCATGCACAGCCTTTGAGGTGTCACTGTTACTTCCCTACCTCTGCTCAAGGTGCTGCACAATAAAGATGCAGCTTTTGCTCATGAGTCTTTGGGTGCTATTGAAATAGATGTGTTAAACAACGCATTGCATAACACTGCCTAGCTAGTGTTTTACTTCTTTTTGCTTTTCACCCAACACCTGTACACCTAGCAATGTATAGCAAAATCTAGCAGAGATAGCTGAGAAAAAAACTTAGGATTCTCTTTTTCACTTGGGGTAGTGCATTATGCATTGTTAATTTTATTATATTCCATAACTAATTTAGCTGCTTACAGTATATGGTACATATGAACATTATGAGAAATTTTTTTGCTGTTTATCATCTCATCTTTCACAGTAAGAAAATAAAGCCAATACAAACAAAACTCTAATATTTATGCCAATGCAAGAATAGATCAATGGATCAAAGCCAAAACAGTCCCAAGAGGAAAGCAATAGTCTCTCTTTCTGTTAATGAACAGTCTGTTGTTGCAAATTCATGTAGGCTTTAATTTAATAAACACAAATGGATGAATGTGCTTACAGGATGTCATCCCCTTCAGGCTTGAAATCAGTGACATGGAAGAATTGTCACACTTCAGTGAATTGAGTGCTACTCCCTACCCTTTCAAACCTCATTCACTGTGGCAACACAGACATGAAAAATAAAATTTAATTTTATAACTAATTCTTATGCCTTGTGCTGAGTTTCACTCTTTTGCATTGGAATGTGGATTTTTAAAGTTACATTCTTTTTTACCTGACTTATAGATAAATTGACTGTCTGACTAAAAAAAAAGATAAATTTAAAAATTCCTTAGCTTGAACACATAATTTTAATAAATTAAAAAAACCAAAACCATTTGGAGTTCATTTGACCTCATGTGGGTAGATTCAGAAAATGCGTCCACTAATGTCAATAAGCTTCAGTCCTCACATAAAACTTAGCGGAAGTTCAAATGTATTTATTTACCAAATGCTCTGACTTTTCACTTAAGAGCTAAAACTTGCAATCTACAATGAGCATTACACAGAGCAGTGTTTTGAATCCACTCTACAAAACAAGGAGCAAGCACTAAACTCTGCCTACCACACAGAAAATCTGTATAAAACACATTCTACTGCTACTCAAGGAGGCTAGGGTTAACAGCACTTTTGTAAACACTACTTTCCTTTGCTGAGCTGACACTTTGTTCTAGCCCCAAACAATTAGCAAGGAGTACATTCTGGGGGAACAAATGTAATATAGAGATCAACTTAAAAAAAAATAAGAAATTTTCCTAATCTGTTTTACAGTTTGACTAATACCAGCTTGTTAACTCAGGTATGTCTCAAAGTTTCTTAGACAGACCAGATTTTTGAGTTCTTTAGGGGGAGGGCAGGTATTTTTGGTTTTTTCTTCCAGGAAAGTATTTTCAAAATGCAATCAACTTTGTCCTTTATTGGATGCAAGAGTTATACCTGGCTATAAAAACCTTCATTCAAACATTGCTTCCTTTAATCTGTCTCCTAAATCTCACCTGATGGGATATGGAAAATTCAAGAATGTCAAGCCCCACTTCTTGTGAAGAAAACAGCCCAAGAGCTACAGCTTCGTGCTTGTCTTTTGCCCTTATGAGACACAAATGGCAAACTTTGCTGTGTACCACAAATGGTGGGAATAAAAAGTACCACAGAATGGACATTTTAAAAACAAGCTAAAAAGCCCACGGTGGCAAAGGATAAAACTTAATAAAGTTAATCCCCAAGATGTTCAGAAGACTGAGGTGGGTAATTCATGTGAGGGAAAGTGATAGAAAATTCCAAAATGGACATAACAGAACCTCAGCTACTCTTGGAATGTTCATACACATTGGCTAAAGAAGATAGACTCACTCTAAGTACAACATTAACTCGTTAACAAGCTTATTTTACCTATTAAACTCATTAAATCCTCAATACCATCTGAGATCAGCCTATCTATAGCTTTATAGGAGAGATAAGAATAGGCTCAATCCACAACCTTCACGGCATCCCCCTGCCTGAACACTTTGATAGCACAGAAGCCTGTACAAGTACCAGCTGAACCACAAAAGAAATAGTTGCATCTAGACTGATACCTTATTTCTGATTAGCAGGTTTGCAGGGGCATACTGAAGAAAATACACAACTTGTAGTTTTTCAGTTAGGCCAGGCAGGGCTGGTTGATGGATCTCTGCACCAAACTCCACCACACAGTTTAAGCATGCCAGGTCTCAGGTAAACCACTTATTTGAGCAAACCAAGCAAGAAATGTTTTTCCTGCTTCTTTGCATCTTCAAACACATCTCCTTCCCTTCTTTGTTACCACTGCAGACCACCATGGGTTCAGGGCACAGACAGACCCAGCACAGTTACAGACACAAATATCAATTACTTTGGGATGGCTAAAGGTGCTGTGTTCTTACAACTGGCAATCCTGTAAATTATGCAGAAATGGCCCCATGTCTGCATTAATGAAAAAAGGTTGGATTCTTTGCATGAAGATGACAATTACTGAAAAAAAAAAAGCCACAGCCATATTACAGAACTCCATGCCTCTTGTCTTTGCATTCCTGGAATTTGACCAGGTTTGGAGCTGAAGAACAAAACAAGGCCATCTCTGTATGAATCACAAAAGGTGCTACTGGAAATCTGACAATAAAGCTCATGCCTTCAAGTTTTATAGTGTCAGCTGCACATCTAATTACACATCAGCATCCAAATAATTAGGTGCTTATCCTAATCAAAGCAGTATTTTCATAATTTCTATTTTATCCTGCAACCTCTGGTGTCTTCTTGGTGTTCTAAGCAGTCTCATCCCCAAGTGAAATCAAAAGGACAAAAGAATACTTTGCAGCATTAGGGCCCCATCAGATCACCCGCTGATTATTGAGGCAGAATTACAGCTTATGTTTTCCCAATGTTTAAATCATTAATTGTTAAATCATTAACTGTTTCTGCTAAGTGAACCAGCTCCAACTAAAAAGATACCAGGACATAAGTAGCCTGTATCTACTCAGTGGGGAGGTGAAAGAATGAAGTTTCAGTTCTATTCTGAATCTTGCTTAGTAGCTTGTGAGTCAAGGGTCTGGCCCCAAAACCTTGACTGGAAATTGCCTCTCTTTGCACAGAGTGCTGCATCTGAATGATTAATATGAAAGTCATTGATTCTAGCAATTTGGGATTTCCTGCTAGGAAGTAATTTTGCAGAAAGACCTCATAAATGACTCAAGTTAGAATTCTCACACAAATTCCCTAAGCCACATTTCACTACAAAACTGAACTGACCTGGTCTGGTTTTGCACTCTTCTATACCTAACACAATTTTGTGCATGTGAACTAAATAACTCTTCAAGTGTTAGGTACTGAATGGGTGGGGAATATTGGTCATGGACAGATGTCAGCAACAATAATTCTGGATTCATTTGGCACATTTTTTCAGAACATATTAAAGCAGGATACACAATAAGAATGCTAATCTAGTACCAGAATTTTCACATGCAATCATTAGACACACAAATCATTCTAATGTTGAGACAAACTCTCATCCAAATTTGGTTCTGCAACTGCTATCAAGTGCTGTCACTTACCCCATCTCTAATTTCGATAAATACAGGACTGAGGGGAGGAGAGCTGCATTACAATGAGTAAAATCTTTAGTTTTGCTCTCCCTACTTAATGTATTTCTCATGACTGCTGGAGATACTTAAGTCCATATGAAATGCACAAGTGCCCACTCCATGGCAATGGGTTTGGAGAACTCTAAGGAACAGATTTACCTGTCACTTTGAGGATTTTTTTGCACACATGGGCCTTTTTAGGTCCATTGGCCTGTGCCCCCCTGGAGTGATTTGCTGTGAGCATTCCCATGAGACCACAGAGCTACTTCTGGCAGCTCCCGGTGGCTGACACTATGCACGAGCAAGGGAGCAAGCCATGCAGGGCATGTTTATCAGGTGTCCCTGTAAACAGTGCTGGGAATGAAATGTAGCTGGCTGAACCCTGGCTAGCACAAACTTCAAGGGCTCTCATGAACTTCCTGTGACCCTCTAAGAAACACTGAGCTATTAAAACACAGACCTACTTACCTTTCCTATAGCTGCTGCTGTTTTCTTTGAAGCAGTTTTCCTGTAAGCTGAAGTGGTTTTTTATTTAGACTGACTCACTAATGCTGATGATACCTAATATTTAGGTTAACTATACCTCTAAAAAGGCATTTTCCACATTTTACTACAAACCATTGCTCTGAAAAATAAAAGTCATATTGCTCTAGATAGGTAAAGAAAGTTGCTGTGAAATTAAGAGTTTTTTCTGGGGATACCTAGTAGGATTGACATAATCCTTTCTTATATCAGCCACAGACCTTATTTTCAAAGTAAATTTTTTTAATATTAGCAAATACTAACTTCTCACTGAATGCCTATAAAAAATGCCATTATTCACATGTACTTCAGATTTATCCATGCACATCTGCATGTGCCACAATCCTGCCTGTACAAATCACTTCCATTTAGAGCAATTGAGCTGAACGAGGCTGAACTAAACAACTTTGGAATTTAAGGTTTAAGGCTTTGGAAGCACAAGTAAAACAAAACAAAACCTCAGCCTACAATCCAGCCACTGTGCAGCCACATGCTGTTGGCTATCTCGCTGTTGGAACAGAGTGTTGCTTCCATGAGGGGAATGCTGAGTGTGGTAACTCCAGGTTAACGTGGCAGGGCTGAAATGCAGATTGGCACAAGAGGGCCGTTCATTTCACTGCTCAGGCTCTGTCCTCTGCTCAGCGCGTTTTATGATATTCCAACAGCACAGAGGCAGCAGCTTGTGCACTAAACCCAGCTGCCCCGGAGCACCGAGCCATCCTTCACCCTGGGATGTGCCTCTCCCCGCTGTCAGCACCCTGCCAAGTGCTCCAGGAGAATTGCCACCCTGCCACAGGTCGCTGAGCTGAGCTCCAGAGCCACTGGGAGCTCGGCGCGGGGTCGGACGCAGTTACACGGGGAGCAGGCAGGAGCCCACATCTCAAAGGTGTTACAGATCTCACTGTTACAAAAACACACTTTCTCATCTTCTAATGCATTGTAGATTTTATAGAAGTTTTCTTCTTTACGTTTTAAAATTTTTTTTCCCGGGGTGGAACATTGCATGGCTTGAATCTCCACAATTAGGGAGAGCTGTGAAGTGAATTAATCTCAGCCACTTGTGTACACACTTTAGGCTGTAATCCAGAGATAAATGATATTGAGCACTATTGCTGGCACTCCTCAACTAAACTTAATGAGCAGGCATGTAGGAATTAAAGGATTGTGCAGGACCAAGCCACAGACATCTGTATCACTGCAGGAAACTCTGAGTGATAAAAAAGAAAAGTCACTTATCTAGAGTCACCAACGTGATTGAATAAATGAAATTAAATGACTGATTTCTATCATGATGGTAGCTTGGGGTGTGTTGGGTTTTTTTTTGCTACCATATACAAATCATTTCAAGAAGGATAGGAGCACACAACAGATGATCAAATATTTCTCAGTGGCCCCTTCCAAACATTATTTTGTTCAGACAGACTCAGATTTTGTTATAGGACAAAGTCTGTTCCTGAGCAAATACAAGTGAACTGCTGCAAGCAGGATCCTATTAATTTATTTCCAGTTTGAAATGTGGCCCTATGAATCCTTGGCAACAAAACAGTTCAAAAAAACAACAAAAATTGTAATTAAATAAATCCTCACTCTTCCAAAAACTACCCCAGGTGGCAGGGATTTTGCTACTGCTACATAAATTTTGGATTTAAGGTAAACAATTTATTTTAGTTTGCAGTGTAACAAAATTCTGTCATTAATTTGGGTTACCATTCAAGCAACTATAAGAAAAGGGCAAACAAGAGGAAGGAAGTTCAACATTTCAGAAATGTGGCATCTCATTCTGTTTCTCTACTGGGCCTGATTTAGACTTCACAAAGATCAAGATTTTAGATTATTCTGTTGAATCAAAAAGAGGAAGAATTCTAAGAGCATTTTACTAGAGATAGGAGCTTTATAAACAGCTTTGCCTAACACTGACAACAGCTGGATCCTCTATTCTCATTTTTATAGCATTGGAAGCTACAGAAATAAATACAAGTTCACATCAGAGCAAAATTATTCAATCTTTTTAATTCACCAAAGGTATGGATAGTGTTAGGTGAGTAAATAAAAAAACCCCACAAACTACTAATTTATTTGGAGTTCTTTTTTTTTTTCCCCCCTGCCAATTAGGTGGCGGTCAACATCTTAATTATCCTGATTTTATTTAAAAATTATCTTAGCTCCTACAGAGATTTATGGGATTTGCAGCATTCATAATAATTTTAGGTGATGGTGTTGGTTGTTGTGGCCTTTGCTTTGGTTTTTTTTTACGTCTAATTCTAAACAGAGAGAAGTCTGGAAAATCCAAAGAAGACTATTCTCAATGGAGAATTCTAGCCCAAAAAAGAATGAGCTTCTCTAAATTTAGATATATTTTCAAAATTCCAAACTGAGGCCCTCGTAATCCATAACCTGTGCCAGTGAAAAGGCTGGACAGCTGCACAAAAAGGAATATGCAAAAACCAATGTACCTGGAAATTTGGCCTTGGACATTACAGTAGTAAAACGCAGCAAATACAGGTTACTACAGAGGAAGGGATCTAATTTTTATTTCCTGATAAAAGAAAATTAGAAAGGAAACATTGAAAACAAAGCATGTCACACAGTAGCTTAAAGGATATATATTTGATCCCTTAGGTTAAAGAACAAAACTGGTTCTGAGCCACTGGATGTCTTCCTACATGCACTGAAGCCCCTCTACAGGACAGAATGAATCAAAGAAAATTTAGGAAAAAAACTTTGAAGAACATAAAGAAAATAGTATTAAGTAAAATGCAACTCCTCAAAGAACTGAGTAGCTCTCAATAAGATAAAAAATAGAATGGAGGAACTCTATAGGATCTAGTATACAGATCACTCCAAGTTATCAAGGAGTTGTTTCTAATCTAGCAAATTACTTCATTCCTGGTTAGGATAGTAATTAACACTGCTCTGGCTACATTTCTGTATATCTCTAAGCACAGAGGAATTTTACAGAGCATACCAGAAATTCTGAACTAGCAGTAACCTGATTGATTCTGTCTTCATCACAGAAGAAGTTACCAGCAATGTGCAGCTCTTTAAGGATCTAATAGATGTATAATACTAAATTGTGACATTTGAAGGGGAGAGAGCAATGGCATGGGTTTTGAAACTACACAATCCAACTTGAGTATCTCAATTCTGTTGAAAATAGAAAGGGAATTTACAGTGTCTCTTTCAAATAATAAATACTTGAAAAAAGGGGAGATTTGGATTTTATCTGAAAATCACTAAGGGATGAGGAAGGCAAAGCAGTGCATACAAACACCAAGACAGCCATATATCATTCCATTTCTCACAAACACTCCTCAAAGTATCGGGCATGTAGAGAAGGTCCTCTCAAGTCCTCCTATTGTGAGGTTTTAGTATAACATTCAGAGGATTCCTTGGTCACCTTCACTGATCCTTTGAGACTGAGCCAAAAAGCTTAAATTCTTCAATTATGCCAGGAAGTTCCAGTCAGTGTCAAGCAAATTATGTAGTTAATAAGGGATATCAATTTGTGCATCCATGTACTGACCAAGTACTGACCACCCTCTATACATTTTTAATAGTTTTGAGAACAGCAACTGAGGTCCTGCTGTCTGCTCCTAAGATTTATTCCCTGCTGTGTACACTGTTCAGAAATATTCAGAAGCAGTAAAGTAGGACTCTCACAGACTATTATGTAATGCAAAAGCACAGGGGGCTCTTCATAAAAACACTCAGAGCCCACCCACCACCTCACTTGCTGAAGACAACCTGAGGGAGAAGAGGGCATTACATTTTGCAAGTCCCGTGACGACAATTTGCGATATGAAGGTGCTGAGAGGGAAACAGTTCCTCCACCGATTTGGAGGAACATTTAGACCTCAGACCAGCACAAGACAAAAGAACTAACAATGAAAAAACAAAAGGCCTGTTCATTTAAGGCTAAGTACAGCAGCATAAACATATATAGTACTGTCAAAGCAATGAAAGTAAAAGATAAACAGATGAAATGCATAAAACTGATCATCTGCATTACAGAGAAACATCAGATTAGTGAAAATACTATTTATGCAAGTTTCACAAGGATGAAGCTCTAGGTAAAAATATGTCAGACTCCCAGGCTTACCAAGTGAGGTTATTTAAGAGGGAGGTTGCCAGGAAAAAAACCTGAGGTTGTTCAGCAGCATTCTAGGGCTCACAAGGAGGCAGAAAAGCATTCTTGGAGCTCTTACTGCCCAGTAACATCCAGTGCATAACCCCACTGCCAGTGCCAGCTGGTCCTTTTAGAAAACTATTCAACAGAGCTTTCTCTCAGGTGACCTGTTCTGCCTCCAGAGTCCTTTAGACCTGAGTGCCACAGAAGCACCGGACATTCTGGGTGTTGGCTTGTAGGTTTGTTCAAACATGACTTAGACCTTCCTATCCCTTCAAATAACCACCATAGCCCAAAGTCTCCAATTACGTGCTAGGAAATGTCATGATCCAAAAATCATAAACTGTTGTGGGTTTCATTAGTTAAAACCATTAGATTCACATCTTGCCTAGGCAGTAATACTGAGGACATGGTTCCTAAGTCACCCATCACAGCATCAAAAGTAGAAGCCTGTTTGGTTGTATCCAACACAACTTTTCATGGCAATATTACAATGCATCTGATTCTCTTCATAAATGTATCCAGCATAAACAGAGTATTGGGAACATCAAAATAGCCTTCATATTCAGACAACAGATGAAGTGGGCCAATACTTACGGGATATATTTAGTATATAGAAAAAAAGATATCTTTGTTAGTGCTTTTTTGTTTCAATTAGAGAAAATTGCAATGTACACACCAGTGCTGCAAGGCAATCTTCCAAGAGAGCTAACTAAATGTATGAAAATACTTTTACTGAAATAACTTGTGCTGAATTAAATGTTTTGCTACTTTATTTGATTTGGCTTACTGATCATTTAACTGTCACCGAGTCCTGAACTTAAGAAGTGGCAATGTTTAATGACAATAAGACACTGTAGATCATGTGTTAATGCTGATTAATGCACTCCCCAAGCATGCTGGAAGCATTTGGCTTGCCTTGTACCTTACACTGTGCACCCAAGGCATGCATTCATCAGCACTACTGCTCTGTCTGTCATGTCTTATTGCTGAAGTAGTGCACCATTCCCAGTACGTTTGCTTTGAGCCTGCCTCAGTCAATTTACATTACACTGCCCACCCAAACCCACAATTTTGAGGTTCACCCAGCTCTTGATGATCAGGAGCCTGTATGTTTAATAACGTTTTGCTCTGCCAGTCTAATTAACTCCAGCACTGTATCTGCAGTCAGATAAAATGCTCATTTCACACCACATTAATTTTTATCAGCTGAACATTAAGCAACACAAAGCTATCTATGCTTGGTTTAATTTACATACTGACAGAGTTACAAAGAATTACTGCAGCTGACTGCAAAGCAAATAAGTAGAACTGGCATCAAACATGGCTTCTTCAAAATGAAATATTGATTTGCAAGGCTGGCATCCCAAAGCAGAAAAAAGGAAAAGAAAGAGAATGAGAAATTACTTTACCCTGTCAGCACTAGGAAAAAAAAAATACACAGTTTGCAAACTGTATTTGCTTAAATGCTATAGCTTGAGAGGGATATTAAAGTTAAAACTTATTCTTCAATTAGCCAAGAAAAGTTAGAGGTGGTGGTAACATTTCTCATGGCTTAGAAAGAAAAGGAAAAAGGGGTCAGGAAGGTGGGAAGGGACACAACGACTGTGTTAGAGAATAAAACTTAAAAGATTTTTCCTGCTCTTTACACTGGCAAAATTTAGCTGAGCAGTCCTTTTTTTTTGTGGACTACAACCATAAGTCAAATTTGAAGGCAAAACATGTGAAAGACCCCGGAATTCTAATATATGAATAAGAACACAGAAGAAAAATTCTGTGAGCCTGGGATTTTATTCAGAGTCTAGCAGTGACCCTTCAGTGCTGTTTAAAAGCATCAGTGACCCCACAGTAGCCAGAATAGTAAGTGGTCATATGAGTTAATCTGAACACATAAAAGCTGGCCGTGTACATCAATCATTGCCAGCTTTTCCACAATGTTGCACCACAGTAGTGAGGTGAAGACCTCAGCTCCAAAAATAAAGTATCCTGTCTCTGCTCAACTGGCCAAAGTCAACCTTCACTAACGCTAATTATGAATTGCACACCATTTAAATGTTACAGAATACATCTTCCTTTGGGCTTTATCTAGCATTCTGTTTGAGGTTAAAAAAAATTAGCAAGTTAAACTGGGCTGCATTGCAAGAATCTCACAGACATTTAATAAATGAGTAAAATTAATAGAGTAGCACTCTGCCACTTCTGCCTGTAGGTTAACATCATCTTTTCAGTCGTGGAGTTAGTGTGTGCCACTGAGTGATCCTGTAATGCTTTTTTCCCGTTCCTCAGCCACCCTAAACATTAGGAATAATGCTACAGTAGCAGGACCATTTCCACTCCACTTTTGTGCACTCCACAGAAGTGCACGAGGTCATCACACAAGCAGCTCCCTCGTAAGGGCAAGGAAGACAACTCCTAGATCCCAGAGGAGGACCGAATAGCTAATGTTCAGTGTACCTTTCCTGAGGAAAAATGCCCAGGAAAGGACTTTGTAAAACATCAAGAGCTTTATTTGGTTTACTGGAAAGATTTGGGCCCTGTTCATTTCCATAGCTTTCTGGTTGCCCGAGAAACTGCCCTTGGCATTGATATAGTTTAAAGTCTGTGTGACATTTGAAATTTTTCCTGCCCCCATCTCTATGGCTTCCTGTGCTTTCTTGCCCCTGCCTCTAAGTGAGCAGAAGAGTAGATTTACATTGGACTGGAAATCATGGAATTTCTCCCTGAGGAAATTGGCTTCTGCTGTGAAATTTTCCTTTGCTGTCGAAGTCACCTTTATGAGGAGCTCTTTTCTCTTCAAAGAGCAAATACAGATAATAAGCTCCTACCTAGAAGCACTAATATTCAGCTTGACTGGTAAGTGAAAAATAATTTCAAAACAGGACATGGTATTATAGCTATTTCTATTGACTGCAGTGCAGTTTATTATTGTATTCCAGCTAATTATGAAACAACTTGAAGTTGTTAACAACTTAAAGTCAACTTAAAATGTCATATTAATTATTTACAAAATACTGACATAAATTAAGATTTGACTGAAATAACAGTTCGATGCCTCACTGTGCCTTCGTAATGAACGTAATGGAACTGCTGAATAATTTTCTGCTTACTCCACGGCAATCTTTCCTTCTCCTTCCCCTGCAAAATAGACCATCAAAAAAACCTCAGGCTCAGACATCTCTGAATCTTGGACAGGTCAAACAGCATAATCAAATCTAGATTCCATCTACAGCTAATGCTGTATCTTTATAGAACATTCCTGCAACATATGTTACAGTCAGTGTCTCAGGGCACACTCACTTTCTTTTCAGCTGTGCTTTGAAGTATGAGAAGGAAAATAGCCCTGAAACACTATTCTACCTAAAATCAGTCATATTTTTGGAGTAACTACAATACAAAGAGTATTTATTGACCCTTTCTGACTTTCTTGTCTGATTACGAGCCGGCAGTTTTCTGAAACATTAAGTCAGTCAGAGCCCAAAGGATAACATGACTTCTAATTCAAGGTAACTGGAATAAAGAAAAGAGAAGAGAGGCTGATTAATTAGAACTGTATAGTGAACTAATTTGCATCCCTATTCTCACTGGTTTTCTAAAAAGAGAATCAATGTGTGTTTGTGCCTCACATCATCTGGCTCTTTCCCACATTAAAAATGACAAGTTTTACAAGTGAAAAAAAAAAGAATCCTATAAAAAGGTATATTTCCTATTGGGACACAGATGATTTTTACTGAAGTAAAATTTCCTTCATCACTAGTGAGTTTGAGATAAGAAGCATGGAAATCTGTTCTTGGATTCCTTCCAAGAACTAGCAGGACTTCCAGCACTGCTGTTACAGAAAATTTGAGAGGTTAATCTAAACTATTTCATGCATCCTGCCACCACATCATCTGTCATTTCACCACTTCTGCCCAGCAGACAGAGCAGTGTAACTTCCTTGCAACTAAAGCCTCACCTGTGCTTGAGATGGGCAGTTGGCAGCACAGAAATGAGGCAATTCTGCACCTTCCCACTACCCCTCCTCCCTTTTCCAGCCACAAATAAGATATCCATACAATCCTCCCTAGAGAGCAGCAGGGCAAATGAAGGGATAGACCAAGGAATCTTTGCCTCATTTCTATGCTCCTAGCACAGGAAGATGTAGAAAACAGTGAGTCATCACACTGAATTTTCCATTCAAGACTGCTGACTGCAATGATAGGGCTCCCAGCTGCACAGTAACACCATAGATTGAGTTGGAGGAGATCCCTCTCAATCCATCCACGTTTCTGTTTCAAATCACGTTTTTACAGCAGTGAAATTTTATTAGTAATCTCAGCTACTTTACTGAAGTGTTTTGGAGGTCCAAAGATCCTTATAAATTTCCCTTAGCATTTAAGGCTACTTTGACTCATTTGAACTGAAGTGGCTCTGATACTTGGAAATAAATCTCACTTTATGACTTGGAAAGACCTGGGCAAATATTAGCCAGCTAAGTCCCCTGTGACTTCCTGCCTCAAAAAGTGATATGAGACCTTGCCAGAGTTATCAAACTGAACATTAACTCTGCTTCACATCTGCCTGAAATGCAGAGGTGGGAAGAGTGGTCTTATGGTCCACTATCTCCACAACAACTAACTAATCAAAACTTCTTTTCACTAACCAAAAGGCTGTTTTTCAAACTAAGACAAGATGTGCCATGAACTGCTGGCTTAAACCCTAGGCACACTTTCTACAGCATTCCCCATTCTGTATGATGCTGGGGGGTTTTGTATAACATTACTTTCTGCCTTTCTTAGAAGGGGAGAATGTAATTTATCCCTCTGTATATATCTAATGTTAAAATTAAGAGATTGCTTTTCACCACCCCATTCCATCCAACTTTCTTTCCCTGGACTCTGCTTTTGCCAGCACTTTGTGTAAGCTCTGTCTTTGGTAACTGAAGTCAGTGGTTTATTGCTATGCAGTCTTCAGGAGTGAAACGTCACAGGCTGAGAGGGAGCAAGTATTGGTCTTGACAGTTTGGATGCTGCTTTCTTTCTCAAGTATGACTTTTTTGACAGCACCAGAAAGCTTTGTCTGTTTTCAAACTCTAAGATATGACAGGGATTCAGAAGGCAGGATAAGACAGACCATGCCAGGTCAGTGTTTTTTGTCTACACAAGCTTACGGTCTCTTTGAATTTATAAACTAGTAGAGGAAGAGATGCTGGGGAAAAGGAGGGGGAAGAGTATCTCAAATGCTTGCAAAAGGTCTGCTTTGCTCAGTCAAACCCTGATGTATTCAAGAGGAACCACACAGCCTTTGTTAAGCTATACATCCCGTATTTAATTGAGAAATGATTGCTAATAAGTCCTGGAGAGCTACAGGTCTTTCTATCTCTCAGATGGGAAACAATCATATCTCACGGCAACTCATTATGTATTCTTTTTGTACCATGAGTTGTTTTAAAACCGTGAAATTAGTTCTGGCAGAGTGTACAGAGAAACACCCATGAGATGAGACTGAACAAGTTATGTAAGGTTTCCACACATTCCTCATGAATGTTAACTCTTCATGGCTAGAAGTCAGCTTTTCTAGATGAAGAAATATTCACGTAGTATATAAAGGAAACAGCTTTTTTCTTCTCTCCCTGACATTCTGTCTATCCAAAATCTCCATAATTATGTTTATCACTGAAAACTCCTTTCTCCATTGTTTCTTTGATACTCAGTAACCATGAAATATAATTTATAAACTGATTTACAATGTTTATAAATCAGTTGAGCCGGAGTTGCCTGTGGTGCCAAGTAAATTGATCCTTTGTGTGGTATACTGCAAACTTTCAAAATATACCAGAATCATTAAAATATAAATTGTCTTATAGGAGCCCGAGTGCCAGAATACAAGATCAATGCCCTGATTTTGCCCAGTGGGTTGGACTCTCTAACCTGGATACCTGGGACCCTCCAGGAAGGATCACAAGCCTTGAGAGAGATCAAAGACTATTGCCACTCTATTAGCAAGCTTTTAGTCTCTCTAGGAAGACTATTAGCCTTGGAATGCTAGCAGGACACTTTTTTGGTAGATGCCACTTAGTGAATTCAGATTCTTCTCTTATCCTGCTCAGGCTGGAGAGCTACAACAACAACAGCTGGGCTCAGGTTAATGGCATTGCTCCACAGATGCACACTTCGGGCTGGGAAGAGATTCTTTGTATTCTCCTGCAAGTGGGATAGAGGGTCAGGAAACTAAGGCAGAATTCAAGTTCAGCTTTGAGAGCTATGAATGAGGTCAGGATGGAGCTGCAGCTTAAGGAACAGTTAAGACAGGTCATCTGTCACTCTCCTCTTAGAGTCCACTGCTGACTAAACCAACAAACCTACCTGTGACACACAGTCTGCAGAGAGAGGGGGAAGAATTAATGAAACTGAGCGTCAGGACACAGCAGGGTCTGTATAAAAGCAAATTTTCCAAAATATTGCAAACTCAACCTTGAATTGGAGGTACGCTTGTAATTGCTCAGTATGAAAAAAAAATAAAAAATCACAGGAAATTTGCAGTGAAAGCTTTAATTTATTAATGTTGAAAAGATTCTCACTGCTTGATAAGCCTTTATGAGTGCAATCTAATGAATGAACTACCTTTGCAGACCTGCTGAAGAACAGGCTATTTAAAATGCACCTCCTTTTACTTTTAGCATTAAACAAGAAATTAAAATTCTTTGATAAAAACACGGCAGAATTAAAAAAAAACAC
This sequence comes from Toxostoma redivivum, assembly GCA_013397375.1. NCBI lineage: Eukaryota > Metazoa > Chordata > Aves > Passeriformes > Mimidae > Toxostoma > Toxostoma redivivum. The sequence goes on from VXBI01011683.1 coordinate 376,145, forward strand.
CAAACAAACCAAACAGGACATCCCACCACAACAGAAGCACTCCAGTAGCTGGATTTAGTAGCTTAGATAAATAGGAGTAATAAATTATCCTTACATAGCAGAAGGTGACCATCTCTTTTGAAAATAAAAAAACATTAAAAAATATACATGTTAACATACATCTTAACTTTTGAAATTTCTTAAGTTTTCAGGATAGAAATGGCCTCATTTAAGGCCATGTGATGCTAATGAAAGAAAACCAGTAAATTTGCATTTTAATTCTAACAGTCTTCTGTTGACACACTCTGTTACATACATAATGAAGAACAGAAGTCAGATACTTCTTGTTAAATGATGGGAATTGAAGTTCTGAATGTTATACAAATAACAAGAAGAAAAAAGTTTCATTGGCTTGTTCTGAAACTCAATTAGGCCATTAAAAGAGGAAACAATTAAAACTCGCCTAAATATTTCTCAAAGTAAATGGTGTCCTGGAGTTCAGCAAAACGGTAGGGCTGTTTCCAAAGATCATATTTTCCTCTCTTTAAATGTTATGGAAAATTGCTCTGAATATGCCAAGACATAAAACTGCAAAACACAAAGGATATTAGGACTGTCTGAATTACAGATGTCTCTAAAGATTAATAGCATAAAGATGTGAAGCAGGTTGACCTTAAACATCCTTATTCTCAACCTGTCAGAAAGCCTTTGTTTCTTATGGTTTACTTCTGTACTTAGGCTTACTGGAAATGATGATAACCATTCACAGAAATCTTATTAAAAGAATCTAAAATTGCTCCTTCATGCACCTGAGCTCACTGCATGTGCTAATAATAGGTGAGATTGCTAAAATCCTCACCAACTTTTCTCTGCAAGGAGAGGAACTGTAGAGCAACAGACACCTACAAATCAATATCCCCAGTGGAATAGGAGAGCTTGTGGCACCAGTCAGCATCTTCCCTCAGCCATTAAAATTTAAAGAACCATTCAGTAGCAGCTGATAAAAAAAAGGAGAGGAAAAAAAAGGAAACAAAAAAACCTCTAACAACAAACACTTCTGGTGATAAAAAAGGGAAGAGACAGAAAATCTTTCAGGATATCCTTCCTTATTTACTACTTCAGATATTGCCACATGAGAGGGCACAAAGCGTGAAGACAGACAAAGACTTCCAGTGGTGTAATTTGGCTTTAAGGTTACAAAAGAAAAGAACAGCCCATAGCTCTTGGAGTTATTGCATGCTACCTTTATAAAATTCCTGTTATTCCATTGCCCATTGCCTTTAACAATGTTTGGTTGGTTTTTTTTTAATGGAAGTGTTATCACTGAGATTTGGAGAAAACCAAGACAGCTGGTTGCCGTTGTTTTAATTGCAGCAAAATAAAAAGCTACATAATTTAATCATTCTCTATTTCCTTGTCCATTCTAGAGGAGGCCAACACAAGCGACTTCTGGATGCAGTCATGGGCATGGCTAGAAATCACTTTTTTTCTCCAACCCATGTTTTAAAGGTAGCTCTGACTTGATGCTTCAAAATGCCTTTTCTATGTGCCAGCTAAACTATGCAAGGACAGAAGCTCAACCTCTTCCTCTAAACCTCTAGGAGACAAAAGGAAGCTCCATACCACTAATGACTGCTGCACTTCAGTAAGAGAATTTTCATAATTTGGTACTTCTTTCCAACCAACAATGAACTGGGACTGCAGCACTGAATGCACAGTAGGCACAGCAATGCATGTCACACAAAGTCTCACATGGAACAAGGATAACATTGGATAGAGCCCTCTTAAAATCTACTCTGGGTCACTGGGAATGTGCTCTAGAACACCCCTGGGCCTGTTTGTTCTTAGTAAAGCTTGGCCACAGGATGCCTTGCACTCTCCTTCTCACAGCACCAAACCTGCCTGAGTCCAGGATGCATTTGGACAATGCTCTCAGGCACATGGTGTGACCCTTGAAGTCCTCTGCAGGGCCAACATTTGGACTCATTGATCATTGTGGGTCACTTAAAATTCAAATATTCTATGATTCCTCATAGCTGCTTTCACTTTGGTAAAACAGATGAGATGAAGAGTCAAATCTTCCAAGAAGTGAGGTTTAAACTAAACTCTCATTGCAAAAAGTGACCAGCAATCACCTTCTCCTACCATCTGAGCTGCTCTGAGTTTTCATCTGTATGTGTATTTGGGGGATAGGTGGAACAGGAAGAGACCACCTGCAGTCAAGTGAATGTTTTTAGCAGAAAATACTTTTTTTTCTGTGAAAACCACGACATGGCTTGAATTATGGTTTTATCCAAATTATGATTACTTCAACATAATATTCAATTTAACATGTAGGTCCAGTTCATGAGATTCAGACATGATTTATCCTAAAACAGCTAAACTCTGCCTCCAACTGTCAAGGGAAGACTCTCCATCACATGAATTACTTCATTGCTCAAAGTTGATAACAACTCAAAGATACCTTGCTCCCAAAGCAGGCAACAGGACCCTCAGTTGTAAATGACCAGCTATTCATTAGACCAATCCAAGATCCAGTATTACAGCTCATAAAAGTAAATGCAGCCCCTTCCCTGTTAAAGCAATCATACTGAAACAAACTCAAAAATTGTGTAATAACAAAGTAGAAGAATAAGTGACTCTGGAAGTAGAAGACAAAAACATTCTATATTCCATATGATTTCCAGATTTTTATGGTAGAAGATAAAAATAAACCATAGCACCTTTTAACAAGAGTGGAAAGCAGCATAATTCATTTGCCTTCCCTTGCACAAGTATTTCAACTATGACTTTATGGCTCATCTCTAAAGAGCCTGGGGTACAGGCAAACCATCTTTCATATGCGTTTTGGTTGATTAAATACTTTCCTTTTTCTTAGAAAAGTCAAAGCTGTCATAAGTCTAAATTTTCCACCCTTTCTTTATTTATAAGGCACTTAGGGAAATACCCAGCAAACTGAAAATAGTGCCTAGTTCATTGTATTTTTCCATAAATTTATCTTCCCTAACCAAAATAATGCAAGCAACCAGAAATAAACGTACTTTGCAAACACAAAACTTTTCATGTTAACAGGGTATTTTTAAGTGGCAATTACAAGTAATGAAAAAAGAAGAAAGTACAGTTGTTCCTTTTCCTCTCTTTGAGCTGCTATATGTTTTAACTATTTTCAGGCCCACATTCTCCTAATCCTTATTCAAGACACTCACACACAGTGAACACTGCAGTCCTCACACTGGCTTAACTCTGCTGTGTAGGTCATTATATTGTACCTAAATATATCAGTAGTTTCAAACCATTTTTCTACCTCTAGAATTTTCCCTCACTTGGAGGAAGGGAAGGGGCATAAGATTGTTTCTTTCTTTCTCCACCTCCCTGCTTTTTAAAAGATACTCCCACACCATACAGTTGTCATACAGTGTTGTATCTCTCTGAAATATGCCTCTGAGTTATGCTTTCATTTACAGTCCTTTAAAGAAACAGCTCCACAGCTGTGACAATACCAGAGGCTGAGTTAACTAATAAATACTTCAGGAATTTAGCTGGGAGATTGATGATCCCTTCACTAAAGTGGAATATAGAATATAGATGGAGAGCATTCCTCTTTACAATAAAACATGTTTCCCCTAGAGATTCAGACACAGCACACAAAAACCTTTCTCTTCAGTTATGAAGTTATTTATAAGGAATTTATTGAGACTTGAATAAGTTCCTGAGACTTGTTCAGAAAACTACTTTTCTTTGTAGGAAGTCAGAAGAAGCCTGACAGCAATCTAATCAAAACATGCAAATGAGGTCAACTTTCTTGAAGGGTTGTAGGATTTCTCCAGAGAAATTTACAGAATGTCCTGGCACAGAGGTATTTTCTTAAGTTGCTGACTTTGTCTTCTGTGGTTCTATACCATTCTATAAGGCCTCCTTATCAGTTTGTACTCTCTGCTGGCTACACATGCCCCAGCTGGGGAGACACTTAATTTTTAATTTAATGCTGAACACCTCAAAGGATAGTGTGCTTCAGGAAGCAATGGAATGACAGAATCTTATATTTAGCCTTTCAAAGTAATAATAAAAATAATTAAAATAATGCAGTATTCAACAATCTAACTTAAAATTATTTGGCTTAATTTAACATCAAGTACAAAACCAAAGCAATTGTTTTGTCTCCCTTCTGATTACACTCTACTGCAGTTCATATAGAAAGTGACTTTGTATGCAGACCAGGATGAGAATAAAATAAAATAAAATCTCCTGTTTTCTTGACTCTATTCCTTCTCTTCGCTATCTGAACCATCCTTTTCCATGGCATTTGGTGAGAGGCTGATGAGCTGAAGAATCTGTTAAGATCCAAGTGCTTGCAATGAGCATTAAGCAGTTTTTACATAAGCCAGAGATTACCTTGGCTGAGAATTAGAATAAGCATTTGGGAAACCTCCCTAAGCAAAGGAGGGGGTTCTGCTAATAAAAGCAAAAACGATCAGCACTCTGCCATGCAATGGTTTATACCAGGGATATGTTAACATGAAAGATGAAAAGTATCTCTGGTTTTCCAGCACAGTAAAAGCATACATTTCCCTGCATTATACAGAAAAGCTTATATGGAATATCAAAACTTTGCATGGAATAGCCAACCACCTTATTTTGGGTTCCCACTAGTCTTCCTGCAGTTTGCATTCACAGCAAACTACCTGATCAAGGTCTAATTTTCTCAGGTTACATACAGCTTCCTGCTCATCGTGTCTTTACCGAAAGAGCAGTGAGGAACTCAGGCACCCAGCAATTTGTACATACCACACAAGCACCTCTCTGCTGACACTGCACTGAGAAGTACCACAGAGGTTGGCCCCTCTGATAAAGAAAAGCACTAAAGAGACTGGAGCATAAGCAATGACACGTGTCTGAGCCCATCAATGCACAGGGGACAGGGTTTTTAGAAAGGCAGATACAACAAATACTGCAACTTCTGTGAATACAGACTGATCAAACACAAATATCCTCATGCTGTAAAAAAGATCTAATGAGGACATTGTTACAATTATATTTATTATATCAGCTATTATCATAGCTGGATTATTAAAATACGCATCAGTAAGGAAATGTAATGGCATCAATCCCATTTGCTTATTACATAGGAAAAGATTGTGATACTGATGCATTAAGACTTCTGTTCATTAAACATAATTGAGCAAGTGAGAAGTTTTTCTGTAGAATTGTCCAAATACTATATTTAACTCTTTATTTTTTATTACTTTCAATTATTTATTCTAAAAGTTGTCCCTAAAATTCTTACAGAAAGTAGAAACTTCAGTCTGCCCCTCAATTCACATGCAAATCTGAAGAGGAAGAATTTATCTCCATAAACAAATCTGAAATGATCCTGATGTCTACACACTTACAAAGCAGATGCTTAACATTCTGAGTTGTGCAACTCAAACAGTGCCTGACAAGTGGAAATAACAGCAGAATACTGATCATGACATCAGGACTATCTGGAGATGTGTTTAATTCCTCCCTTCTCCCACCCGCAAGCTCTCAATAGGAAAGCCAGGAAAGAAATTCTCTCTAGACTTGAACTAGGAGACAAAGCAGTGCCAACTCCCAGCTATAGTGGTGCAAATTACAACCCAGATAAGTGAGTGGCTCTGGTTTGTTAACCCTTAACAGCTCTGACCTGGGCACGATCAGCACACAGGTTTTCTAAATCCTGAACCAGCCACACATTCCACAACAGCAGGTTGTTTGGTTGTGTTACATTCAAAGTTAAAAAAAAAAAAAAAAAAAGATTTCTACTTTTGACAACTCTTGACACTAAATCTCATTTCACGTAAATGCTAAAGGAAGAATTAACATGAAGTAGAAATTTTCTCTTTGCTTTACTCCTGCTCCCCATTGAGAAGGATGTAATTTATTGAAAACTGGCTGATACTTTCCTGGCACAGCGATGACAACTTTTATAAAAATAGTACCATCTTTTCTTCAGTTACACCACAAGTGCAAGCATTACTCTAGATTTGAATGTTAAGTCATTTAACACCTAAAATGCTTTCGAGCCGCAGATCAAACAGTGTTCATTAAACCCCACATTTCTCTCAGGTTTTACGATGTCACCACCCTTGTTTTATAGTGGAGAAACAATGAGTAGATTCCCCAATACCAGGCCAGTGGCTTAGCCAAGACCAATGCCCAGGAATTTGGAAGCACAGGCTTTCTCTTTCACCAGCACTCCACTCTCTGGGACAACGGGCCACATCTCTGGCCTCCTAAAACCAGAATAAGTTAATGCATCTCCATGGACTCAGATCCACATAATGTAAGTGCAATCAGAGTCAGACACAAAATATTTCATTAGATTTTGCATGTGGATTTTTCAGCCCACAGTGATTTAATACAACTGTGTCACTCATCCATTACAAAAAGAACAGTACTAACTTCTTAATAAGGAGTACAGATGAGAGGAGTTGAGATGAAAGCTGGGGGCAAGGGGAAAGGTTTGTTTGATTCCTATACAATTCTGATTTTTTCCACTGGATTCATGCCAGCGTGAACGCAAACAGAACCAAGCTCAAGCTAGAGACCCCAAATCCTAGGAGCTGATTTCTCCAAATATGGGCTACCTGGCCTTAACTAATAAGTCTCTGTGCCAAAGAGTTACAAGCAGTCTCACTGAATTCAAGGAACTAGTCACACACTCAGTTTTAAGAGCTGAAGATGGAGTGACACTGCTTCATTGACACTAAAAGCCACCTCACAATCCTAAATTTATACTATAAATAAACAAATTACCTAAAAAAAAAAAAAAAGCCCAAAGAAGAGGTACAGAGGCTAGAACTGCAATGGCCTTTCGGTATCTCCAGATGCCAGCTAATCAATCTCAGCTAGCTAAAGTAAACAGACACAAAAGCAAAGCACATTTGATTCTGAATATATTGATTTAGGGATTTCGGCTGTGGTAACAGACCAATTGTTCCACTAGAAGAGTAAGTGTTCTAGGTGTCAAACTGCATTAAGAATATAGAATACTTCTAGGGAGTCTAGTTAAAAAAAGAGCTACTAAATAACTACACGAAGATCAAACTCAGGAATTGTACAGCCCAGACTTTTCAGACTATGAATCTTTCAGTTTATGGAAGAGCTTTCAATTTACATTAACACCTTCAGAATGAAGCCCAGGCTTTCAAATGCACAGAGCTGAATCCTATAGTTATGATATTAATTAATAAGTTACTTCTGGTTTTAGAGCCAAAATGCTTAAGAATAAGGGAGACAGGAGGAAAGTGCAAATAGCTTCCCCCAGTGTGTGCTGGACTCTATACAGAAATAGTGTGTCTGGAAGCACACTGCCTAGGGCTGGATCTCAGTCAACTGGATTGCTTTAGACTTTTAGGGACTTCTCAATAGCTTAATGAACAGGTTGCATAAATCCATGTTCACTTCCAAAACCTATTTACCTCAGTGAAACCAGTCATAAATGCTCAACAGAAATTCTAAAGCAACAGGACTTCTCCACAGATTTTGAAAAGCTGTCCAAGGCACAGGCATAAAGCCAACTGTGGGGACGGAAACTGAGCATATTTCATTCTTGCTGGATGGCAGAGTTGCAACTGCAACATGTTCTCCTTGTCAGCAGCCCACAGTTCTGGCAGGGTTAACCATGGCAGACTCCCTCTTCAGAGTGGGCTACTGTACAGCACCCAGACAGAAATTTCAGAAGGTTCTTTACTGTACTGAATCAAAAGCAGGTTGTCTTTCCTCCCTTTTTGACACTTTCTTAAATGTGTGACATTGTTCCATTTTAAAATTGTTTTCATCTGATTACTGTTTGTATCTATAGTGCCAAGCAGCAAGCAAACAAAAGAAAACATGCAGTCCATCACTGAAGCAGAATGCAAGATTGCCTACTTCAGAAAATTGCCCAATCTGACTAGTAAATATAACTGAAGCCCAGTCTTTAAAGGGGAAGGAGAGGTGCTATTCTTAAGTTGATTTTCATCTTGTTATATTTTCTAAACCTAAAGAAAAACATCCTTATGGAATCATCCAAATCAAACCCCTTCCTCCCCAAAAAACCTGAACCTGCCCAACCAGAACTTCCAACAGTGCCAAAAACTCAAAGAAAAACAGAAGGATTAATACCAAAAATCAATAGGAAGGCAAGAAGCTTATCAAATGTCAACTGATTCATCATTGATCTTAGGCTTTGCAGGTAACAAAGGAAAAAACAAGCACCTAATTTGTGTGTCTCTATGGCCCTGCAAAGCCCATTTCAAGCTTTGACAGAGTTCACACATTCTACACCCTGTACAGGTATTTGAGTTTGGTTCCTAGGCTGTGCTATACTACTAAAAGGCCTACCAACTTACTGCTGGTGTTTTTGTGTTGCACCAGCAGTCTGGGATGACAACCCAAAACTACAGAGTAAAAGAAACAAAATTTATCCACTCACATCTATCTGACATGCATAGTGAAAAACACCCTGCAGCTTTTATGGCTTGGCTTCTGCCCTAAACAAACTTTAAGAGCTGTTGGCAGTTTAAGGAACACCAGGAAACAGGTGAAAAGCATTTTTGTTTCTTCTCTGGCAGGGATACATAGAGAAAAAAATCCTCAGATCTGAGAGTACCTTTAGATATTTGCTGCCAAGAAATGAAGAATGTTGGCACTGTTACTTACAGTGGGAAAACCAGCTGTGGTTTAGGACTGCTAATTAAATTTTTATGCTACCTTAGCATATACTATTTTTCATATTTTTACCTCATTACATAGAAATATCTGACCATGTAAATCTAAAGCTTCAAAACCTTAAACATCTTAAAAATTCTAATATTTTAAACACATGGGTATTTCAGCCTTAGTCTTTCATGTTGCCCTTAGAAAGTTTTCGAACATTGTACAAGACAGTAAACTCTCCATGTAATCAAAGGCTAATAAAAATTAACACTTGAGACTACACTCCAATGTGACCTTCGAGCATCTGAGTTTTACCTGAACTCAGATCCTTTGCTTGTCATCCTCACAATCAAAAATACTTCTAGCCAGATTGGTGTGAGCACTGAATTTATGGGTTAGCTTCTTTATCTTAGTCAACAGATTCCAGTCACAGCCTTTATAAGAGTGCCATCTTCGAAAATAAATAACTTTCGGTTTTCACTGTGACAAGCAGAGTGAAAAACATATTCCAGTAAAATGAGAATTGACACAAAAACTTCATTCAGCTCTACAAGTAAATTTAAAACAGAAATAAAGTCTTTCAAAACTTAAATGCAATGGGAAACTCTCACTCACTTTCAGGGGTACGCCTGCTTCCCAATTCGTTTCCTACCACCAAGAAATAGAGCAAAATCATGACAAATTACTTCCAGTGTAACTGTGCAGTTATTTGCTGATCAGAACATTTGAGAATAGCTGCACCTTTTGGTTTTTTCACAGCAGTAAAAGAAAAAAATTCAGAAGCATACAACTGAGTCTAACTGCTTTTGACTGAAAACAGACAACTACCAAGCTGCCAGAATTCTGTTATCACCAATTTGACTCTAGAAGTGGAATTAAATAACATCTATGGCATGAAAATTTCAGTCCATTATAACTTTTTCCTGCATTGTGAGCATACTGTGATTTGCTAGGATACTCATCTGTTAAAAAAAAGGCTAAATGTCACAGCTTCTTTAATGCTTCATCAACAAAAGCAGTCAAGTACCACATATCTCAAACAGAATAGGAAACTTTTGCTATCACTTTAAATGACCATTATTACAAGAAGTCTGGGTTCAGCTGTTATTAATGTGAATACAATTAAATCCAAACCAAAAAACCTCAACCCAAAAGCCAAAACCATCACCCACAAAACTGGTTTTCCCCCATGTGCATAACTCAGCTGCCATTCTGTGCACATTTTATCAGCTCTAAAACAGGCTGTAATTTACAGAGTATCAATCAGATAGTTATTTTTCATGTATGATTCAATGGATAAAATATAGGAACATCAATGCCATCATCAGAGATATCATCATCCACTAAGTACTAGTCACCATATGAATGCAAGCACTTTTTCCTGCGATTTCCCTCAAGCTGGGACAAAATAACTGTGTTTTCCAAGATGCCCAGTATATTTAATACTGATTTCTATAAAAAAGGAGCTTCCTTTTTTGTATGTCTCTAGTGCTTGCCACACTACAAGCTTGGTGTTGATAGACAAAAAAAGCAGAATATATTAGATGGAAGAAAATTACCATTTAGAAACAAACAGCTTTTGTGAAACATTTCATGTTCTGAGGAAATTTTTAAGGCTTGGTAAGCAATTCAACTACTGCTGACTTCATTACATGAGGAAGAATGCAGGTAAAAATCTTTCTGTAAAACAATAGTTGGAGGGGCGGGGCGGGGGAAGACACAAAACAAAGTGGAATGTGTTTGTAAACTGGAAGCATTTGAACCTTGCTTTTCTATTGACTTCACGTGTAAGGGGAAGCAAACTGCTAAATGAGACCGTTTTACTTGCTTCAAGAGTTTAATCATTACCTCACAAAACCTCCTGGTGGTATGGTAAGGATGCGCAGGAGCCCCAGGAGGGCTCTGGAAATGCGCGAGCCGATTTTTGCGAGCCCTGCGGTAGCGGCAGCGCAGCTCCCGCGGCCCCGGGCACGGCGAGTCTGGGGGGATGGCACAAAGCTCCCTCCAGCTGGTACCCGAACGCCTGCAGCCTTGGGACTGCAGGGATTACCTGAATCCAGGAAAAAACAGCACATTCCTGCTTCCTACACAAGCCTTTGGAACTCCCTGAGCTTCTGCGTGCTGCCACCATTTCACCTCCATTATAACATAAGCAAGAAGTGATTGGAGTATCAGCATCACCTCCCCTATGTGAACTTCACTTAAAGGAAGGGTTTAGGTTTACACTTCTCTGTGCTTCCACTGAAAAGCCATAATGCACATAAACAGGCACAAGCTCAAGGTACTTCCAACCCTGCCGATCAGATTAGAAAGGAGAGGAATTCCTCTGAAAAAACCCCAAACAAAGCAATATTTCAAATGGAGTTTAAAATGTTTGTCACAGAAGCTAATTGTGAGAAATATTAACTTTAAATTTTTTTACCTTTTTTAACTGGTTTTTTTTTTTTTAATTTCTAAGTGTGACAACAGATTTAGATTTAGCAGGTACTGCATTTGAATAGAGAAAACAAGATGCAAAGCTCCTATATTTGTTGTTTGCTATGAGACTCTAAAACCAAAACCCAAATGTCATAATGTAACTGATAACAACATGGTCAGATAAACAGCTTTTTGAGACATATCTTTATGAAAGCTTAGCTGTTTCTACCAGATTTCTAGCATAATGATATTGGCATCTAAGTAATGGGGTTAAAATGAAAGGCTCTCTGCCCTACACAAGTGTCTTCTGACACAAATAAAATCACACTTAAGAGTTTACTGCTGTTCTGTAGGGCTGCACAGCTGATTGCAGGACTCCACAATGCTGGTACAACTGAGCAGCATCTGCATCTTGGCATAATGTGAAAAAAAGCAAGCAAGCAACCTAAAAAACTGGTTTTAAACTTAGCCATACAAACGTTTTATTAATTTGATGTGCTAAAATAAGGTTGCTTAAACCTTGCTTCTGCTGTAGTTAGAATTACCATGTAGCTATGGATTGATAACTTCAGAGAGAGCATGACTGTCACTCACCAAGGATGCATACTGCACACACCATGAAGGTAAAATTTTATAGAACTGTTTGTGACTGAAAAGCTGACCAGATAGGGTGGGGTTTTTTGTTTCTTTTGGGTTTTGTTTGGTTTTTCTTTCCCTTCGACTACTATTGCAGGAACCAGGCAGGCTCAGAAAACAGCAGAAGATCCCTTTTACTATAATAGTTTATGGGCAGTGACAATCAGCTGAAACAAAACAGTAGAAAATTTTGGTTAAGTAGTTAAGCAACAATTTGTCAATGTCAGAAGTATCATTTTAGATCATATTTGTCTTCAGTCTGATGTGGCTTTAAATGTCCTAATTCTCAGCTCCAAGTAAAAGACCACATTTTGCAAACAAGAACTTTATTGTGATCTACTCATGTACTGTTGAAAATACATCCAGGGTTGTGCCTGTGCCACCCCCAGCCACAAAGCACTTCAGAAAATCCAGATGGGATCTGTTCCTCATCAGTATCTGATTTCCTGTCTTTTATGAATCAGTTTGCAATGACAACAGAACAGATAAAGGGGTCAAAATATTAATCAATTACGACAGTTTTGAAACATTCATCCCTTCCAATAATTTTCTTCTAACAACTACAAAACAAAATTCCCATAGATTTAATTATTATGGGGCTCTATTATATAAACTGTCACTCACACCTACCCTGAGCTGGGCAGCTGCAAAGCAATATTGGAAGGGCCATTAGCACCCTGTGGAAAGCACATACCAGGATAAGCCAATAGACAGGGGTTATATAATCCATGTGCAGCCCTCTCATGTCCTTACAAAGAGCTCTCAACTGCAAGGTTTGCTAGAGAGCTGAAGAATTCATAGCTATCCCATGGCATAGATTAGTTCGGAAATGAGGAAAAAGATTTATGTTTCGATTTGACCAAAGTGCTCTGGCATATATGATGTAAAATTCTCATAAGCTGTTCCATTGAGATTTACACCATGAGTAAGGGGAAATACTCTGCCACTTTCATGTTACTCTATTTTGGTTGAAAGAGCTGAAGAATGACTAATAGTGCAAGATTTCTACTCCACCTATTCCCGAATGAGTCCAGCCTAACTTGAGTAGCTTTTGCCCATAGAACATTGCTGGTTAGAGGTATGATTTTTTTTTTCCTTTTTATTTATCCATAGCACTATACCATCAGAAACTGTAACACAGAGGCAGTTATACCACCATGAGTATTTTTGCTTCTGCTCCTTACTGTGTTCAGGGAACTGACAGAAGCTGCATCATCAGCGACTCTTACTCATTTTTTCCACTACAAATATTTATCCATAAGCCTGAAACTAACCACCAGAACAAAAATGGTATTTCCCCCCCTCGCTTGGGACAGGGGGAGGGCAGAGCAGGGAGCTGCAGCAAAGTAACAAGGGTTGATAAGCACCGGATAATCTGTGGGTTTAAAAATTCTAAGTACAACAAAATCCAAAAAACAGTAGAGAAGACTAAAAACCTCAAAAGGGCAAAAGCAAATGATAATCTGAAGAGACAACATATCTAATAAGAAAATCATTAGAACTTACATCTAAGACACATGTAAGATCTGCACAACAACGGGGGCTCAAGTACTGCTGATGATCAAACCAAGTATTTATTTCCATTCATCTGCAACAGGGACAGATACAAATCTCTACAATCATCTTGGCGACAAGCTCACTTACAGTATCAACACTTACTGACATTATCACATTACTAACACAGTGACTGAAGGGGGGAGTGAAAGTGATCCCCAAAATTACTCTTGCCATTTAAAAAATCTCAAACCCCCAAACAACAAACATTGCATAAAATAAAACTTCCAAATTAAGTCACCCAGAACCAACATCTCTGTCCCAGCTTCAGCTACAAGGTTGAAGTCCTCTCAGCCTCACTCACAACACACTGCAGGTCTCGCACCAAAAGTAATCTCAGCACATTCAACATAAATCAAATAATCTTAAGTATGGAACAACTTGAGCCTTTTCACTTGGGTTTCTTTAGTTTCCATAAAGCAAGTCACAAAATGAGAGACATTTCCATACTCTACAAAAGCCTACAATTCTAATGGGATGAGTTGCAATCAGCCACAAAAATTTCCCTGTAAAATGCACACCATGTCTTCAGTAATAATGAATAAATCAAAATTATTATAATTTTAAAAGCAATTAGGAAAAAATGGAATTGGGTAAAATATCATTAACCATTCATTTCCTCGACTTTGAGTGTTGAGCTGGCATTCTGGTGGCAATGTGCTGAGATTTATTGATACCTCTGCCGTATTTCAGCTTCAGGAGACAAAAAAAATCCATCTTTTAATGTGGCACAGTCTGTTGGACTCTGGTTCTTTAACTATGGCAAGATTCAAAGCTTCCCCTTCAATGAGGTCTAATGAGAATCAAGCCCACTTTGTGCAGGACAAGGCTGTGTTACAAGCAGAGAGTAGCAATCAATTTAAATGAACCCAAACATGGTATTTAGTGAAACTCTCTGACATCTGTAACCATGGTTGTAGGCATCATGACAAGGGTGAAGTTTCAGATATTCACCACAATCTGAACTGTGTCAAGGTTTTGATTTTGGGTTGGCTTTGAGCTGATTTACAGAATCATGCAAACCCTTAGGTATTGCATGAACTAAACTGTGGCTGTCTTAGAGTATGTTAAAATTTTGGAGTCAATTTAAGTCCGAAATAAACCCATGGAAAAACTAAGCTCAGATGCAATTTCCACACTGCCCAGAGGACAAGAAACCAGTAGGTTTTGCTGAATGCAGCTATCAGCCTCCGAAAGCAGACAGATTTTTAACTGTCACACACCCCCACATTTTAGCTTTGCATGCCTGACATCCATATGCAATTGATGTAAGTAATCTCAGTAGCAATCTTGACCACACACACAAGCACCCACATACTTCTCACACCCACAAACACTTTCTCCCAAAAGTAATTCATGGAACATATAACTATTATTAAATAAATGTTTAATCATTAAATGCATAGCCCAAAATTAGTGATGTGGGGAACATTTAGTTTTGAAACGAATCATCAGACTAACCAGAAGTGCAGCCCAGTAAACTCTTTTGACTAAACAAACTAAAGATGTTATAATTTTGGACAAAATCAGATTCTGAAGATGTATGGAATTTGCACAGCACTGATTTGCTTTTTCCATTGCATGTGGTAGCACATTATTCAATAACCTGTTGGTGGACATTGGTGTTTTACGTATCAATTTGAAATGGCCTAACTTTTGGGAAGTGTGGCAGTTCTTTACAGCCTTTAAATTTGTGCTTATGTCCCCTCAGTACAGGGCATGCACAAGGACATGGGGAACAAGCATTGCATCAGCACAGCCTGCAAGTGTAAAACAGATCCCTCCTCCCCCTCCTGCTGCAGAGACTGGCAATAAGCAGCCCACAGTGCTCCAAACTGCTGCCCTCGAGGGGCCACAGTTTTACTGGAAGAGAACTGCTGGAAGGAGGCTCCATGCCCTGGGACTTCGGATATCCACAGGGGCTCTGTACACGGTTCATTTTTACCTAGTGCTTGGCCAGGACTGCACCTGTGCTGCAACAACATTCTTGGGAGATCCCTTGGGAGTATGCATTCCATACTTGCAGTAAAAACACAATAAATACAAGAACAATTGTACTATACATAGCTCAGTTTGGACTGGAGATAAAAATTTTGGTCTCCTATCTGAGGAATTAAACCAATTTTTTCAACCCAAACCAGAACTCACACCACACGTTTTACTGATTGGCTGTCAGTGAACTGACATTTCTGCTACTGATTTACTTCCAGTCCTCTTTTTCTCCCCATGGTGTACACAGATTGAATGCTTTGTATACAGTCAGTTTATGGTATAATAAAAAGATGGAAGGAACTCTAAAGTCCATATAGAAGACAATTCTCAGAGAAGTCCTCCTTTTCTTTCAAAGGAGTCTATCTCCCCCTCCACTACTCCCATTCCCACTATATCATGCATGAAAAACTTGCAGAAGACTATACATAAACTACTCAGGACTGAAATGTTTAACTCTTCCAATGCAAGAAAAAACCCAGTATTTCTAAACATCTTCTTACAGTTATTTTCAGACTCAGTCTGCACAGAACATTCAGTGCAATGGCCTTTCTGAGCTAGATCACTGTTTTAAGCTTTATAGGTATCTGGAACTCATCTGCTGAACCAAGAGAATATAACGAGAATGTCTGCTGAAATCTGTGAGACACCTGTTTTTTTCCACATTCCTCTCTACTCCCTGGAGCAAGTTGTATCAAAAGAAAACAACAATGCTTTATGAACTCATCTTTCTCCTTTCATGTTTTCTGAGAAGATAAACAGCAGTTCCCTAAAGCCAATGGTTATTGCACAAGCATAGTAACTGTATTTAAGACATATATGTATCACAGAACAGCTACAAATGAAAATTCAAAACACTTACCTTACCTGCAGACTACTACCAGAAAATTTCACAATCATGCTAAAGGAAAATAAACCTAAACAGGTTATATGTTCACCCTTTCCCCCCATCCAATAATGTGAATTAAAACCCTGTGTTTTTACAAAATTTTTCAGCTATCCAATATATTCAACTCCAATAATTGAAGCACTTAAATATATGCATAGGGATACATTTTAGATGAATCTGTGCCATCTATGAATATCTTACCAAGATAAGCATATAAAGTAAAATGTGCCAACTCTCAAAGGGCACTCAGCATTATTTAAACGAGACTTTCACTTACTTACCAGTTACTGTACTGGTAAACAGGAACAGGTTGCCAAACGCATTATGTGCACAGGCAGTATGTTCTTCTCATTTCCCAAGATACGTGATAGAAAACGTGGCTGGGAAAAACATCAACTATCAAACAAAAAGCATTTTCATACTCAAGGTGACTGCATCAATCTTATATAAAGCAATTTAGTAGGTAGGATATTTATGATTTAATAAAGGAACAAGTGTGTGTCTTCATTACCTAAATACTTAACTATTTGGTTTAATTTTGTAAACAATCAGAGGCAGTTAAAAAAATAAGGAAAGTCACTGTGATTCCTCATATCTTTAGTCTGTCTGAACTATGCTCATGAGAGCAGCCCACTTGAACTAATACACTCTAAGTCGGGTTGTCTTGTTTCCCAGCCTGCAGAAATTGATAATGCTTCTCACTGGAGTTGAATGACTTGTGCTCAGGGTACAGGCACAAGGATAGGCATCATGCTTTGGTGGTGCTTCTTTTGCTTTCCCTCGCTCTCTATTTCCAATACAGTAACAACCAAACCCTTTATGGAGAAGGTCCTCTGTTAAAAGAGTATTGAGTCTTTCCATGGTCAAATAAAAGAAACAACCTGGATGCTACAATTGAAATCAAGTTTTACAGTTCAGTTGGAACTCTCTGCTTTTCTGGAGACCGGCTGTATAACTTGAAACCCTTACAAAGAGCCTTCTATCACATGTCCTAACACATTTCCACTCACACACTCAACAGGAACAATTTTCATGAAAGAATTTCCAAAGCTTCCAAAGTAATCTAGTCTATCCAACAATAACCCAGATTCCCTCACAGTTTATCCATCTCATACCCTTGCTTTGTAAAGCCTCTTATTTCTTAATAAGAGTCTTCCAAAATATTTTCATCACACACAAAATAACAGTGCCTGAAACAAGAGGTGATAACATCACATTCAGATTGCATATATAGCGTTACAAGAAATGCACAGCATGCTTTGGCTTTCATTCTGATGTCTTTAACTGCAGGATCCTCAACTTTCACTTTTTGTCCTTTCACCCATCTAGAGGAATGAAAATTTCTCTACCAATAAACTTGTTGGTGGTATTTAATAAGTTTGCACTTCGAGTGGGAACTGGGAGCCATCCCTGCCCATCAGCTTACCTGTGGAAAGTGCCTCTGGGTGTGCTTCACAATCTCTTGCAAATGTGTTCAAGAGATTTTTACTACAAAAGACTAAAGCAAATCTTTTTCTTCTTACTGAGGCATATACCTATAAAGAATTAGCTGAAGGCCACATAGCTTCCGATCAGTTTGTCTGTAGCCGATTTCTCGACTAAAATGCTGAAAGGATGGTTTGCCCATACTGCAACCTTAATCCACCACAGGTGTGAACAGAAGACCAGCATTCCTTCTAAATCCTGCACACGTGGTAGCAATGTAAAAGTGAAATCACGTCTATTCAGCAAAATCAGTGCCAGGGAAAAACCCTGGATCTTTACAAGAACTGTGTGTCAGCTTGCATCTGTAGCACATGTTGGTCAACAGAGTGCTACAGCACTTTTAAAGGCGAGGAAAGAGGCCTGACTGTCAGTTCTGCCAAGCGTTTCAGTCCGTCTCAGCGCTGACATGTAGGGGTGTAGCTGCTTTGTACTTTTGTATTTACTGCTAACAGAAACAGTGGCATAATTTTAGCATGAAAATACACATCAGTTCAGCCAAAGAGAAAACAGACGCTGCCCTCTGAGCACAGCCTGGGACACAGCAAAGAAGTGACCCAGCCCAAGGAACCACTTGTACAGCACAATAGGCCAACAGTGCCAACTGATCTGCAGTCCAAAACAGAACGAGATGGATACGACTTATTTCTAAGGTACTAAAAACCTCTGGAATATCTTTTTCACTCCTTTCTACCAACAAAAACTTTCTTTTGGTTTCCCTACTATTTTCTATACAGTTATATAATCCACCACACTGTGATGACTTTCTTCAGTGCCCTTAAGCTGCCTTCAAAATTGTCCAAGAGTTGTTAAAGTGTGAAGTCCTGTGCGTGCCTATGTAAGTTATGTTGTGTGAAGAAACGATGCTACACACGAATGACCAAGTGAGAAATTCAAAGGGCCTTGACACAAGGAACCCACAAAAAGTCACCATATTTTGCACCAATTTGTTTTTGCAGCCATTCTTTGTAACCATTTACAAAGAACTAAATAAAGCCTGTACTAAATAAACACCTGGCACCACAAATTCTTAAACTGCCTTTAATCCAAAGATATTGCAAATCACATTTACTCCCTGGACTTCTCTGGCACATGCAAAGGTGTACACACTTGCTGCTGTCTCAGAATTGAGCAAAACATGCAAGAAACAGAACACAAGAGGCCTCAACAGCTATTTTAGAAGTCCAAACTCAAGCGAATTTTGATTCAATGGCTCAACTTGTTAGAGACAAGAGGAAGCTGAAGACAACACAGAACTGTGTTAGTTTCTGCCTTAAACCAGAACTGAAGCCCATCATCAAAAGACCCTCTTGTATCATTCACCTTTATAAATGGGTATCTTGCAGTACCACACACAGATAAACATCAAACTGTTGTTTAGTGACATATGACATTTCCTTAATAACAGCACTGTAACACATCTTTAAGGCTAATATAATGAAAATGGCTACAAAATAAAAACCCAACCATTGTATTTTTTGCTCTGAGTACAAAAAAATCTCAGGAAAAATACCCCTGCAGAGTGGGAGTGGGGGAAAGAGAAAATATTTCTAGGCTCCTTAAGCAACTGAGAAAAGCTGTTTATATGTAAATATGCTTCTAAAATTCTGTAACTACAATTTGTCTGTACAGGAGCTCCAACTGCTTAGTTTGGAGACATTAACCATTCCAAGGTATATCCCCATTTTGCTGAACATGGCAATCCATTCCAGTGCTCTGCTCAACATCACACCTCATCCTTTCAGGCTTGGCTCTCCTTTTACTCTCAGTTTGGTTGTCTCTCCAGTGGAGCTGTAAAGGGTAACCATCAGCACATATGACAGTTATAACTGTCATATCTGAAGTACAGCAGTTTGTTTTTCTGCTTTGTAGCAAGCCAGTGGCACCACTCTGTTTCCCCTTAACCTGGACATCTTATATTGGATCTAGAACAAGCTACCCCATTACATAAAGACCTTAAGCTACACAATAAGAATTCAGTTTTTTTTTTCTCTGTGTTGATTTCTATTTCTGATATTAAGAATTAGACATTTGTGTAGCAGTAAGCCTGGGAAAGTAATGTATTCAGAGCTACAGTCACAGGCTCTGCTAATAATGATAAACAATGGTGGAATATCCTCCACATGAAGGGCTGTACCACTCTCACAGGAGTCATCAGTGTCTTTTCAAAAACCTTTTCAGGAAAGTCTTTAGCACCTGATTTATGCACAGAAATGCAGCTATGTCCAAAATACAAGGATATAAATGATGGACAGTCTGCCTGTTGGAGTCTATTAAGAAAAATATAATATATAGTAGGACAGAAAATTCTTACCCAGTTACTGTCAAAATATTTATACAGCAGATCCTCACAGAATTATCTTTCCACCTCTCCATGTGGGAATACAAATCCCTTAAATTTAATGATGCTCTTGGTACCAATTGTCAGGGGATATATATGCATAAATAGTGTATAAATAACCGTCATGTTCAAATTCCAGGAACTGCAGATATACACTTTGCTTGCATTTTTTTTAGCCAGTTTTAAGCAACGTTACAGAAAACTCATACTAAATCTATGTTAATATCATGCTCAAGATCTAGAAAATTGGAATAAAGACAAACTTAACTCTTAATTATTAGACTGGCACTCAAAATCACAATAAGCTTTTTAACTGCTATGGTCGTCTAAGAAACATTCCAAACAATGAGAAATTTGCACGCATTGACCATTTACTAAAGCATAACAAGCTGAATTATGACCTCTATTTCTATTCTAAAACAAGATTTCATGGCTTTGGACAGCTTTGGCTCAACCCTGAATTTATTTATTTTTTTTAATTATAAGATACACCTTTAAAATTATAACAAAGCATAAAAAATTACTGTCTGAGCTCCTGAAAATGACTGTTGAAGCAAAACATTTACTCCATTAGAAATTAATAATATAACTCATCTATAATATATTATTGAGTGCTTGAAGAATAGTTTGTACTCAACTAGACAGAAATTCTCTCTACAACCCATTTATTGCAGAAGAAAAAATTTAAGAGTAGTGTCACATTTTGAAAAATGTTATTTTATTGGCTGTAATTTTTCACGGTACCTATGGGGACTAGATGACAGCTCAACACTGCAATTGTCCTTCATGTTGATATCCTTTTTTTAGTTGAGACTATCCTGGGAATACACTAGAAGTGATTTATTTGTCCCTGGACCTGTAAAAGGTTTCAGGAAGGTGGAAATGGATGCATGGCTAGTTAAGAAGAAATAAGAAATGAGCCCAGCACACTTACTTAGGCAGGAAACTAACAACCAGCAGGGAATATTTAATCACTTCACATTACAAGTGAGCAAGACTTCTGATGGCTCATCTCCTGCTCGCTGCTTGCAGTGCAAAAGCCAGGCAGCCCAGCATCAGCAGCCCTCTACTCCATGGTAATGAGAGATCCTTTGGCACCTCATTTACATTGTCATCCTCAGGAGCCAAACCTGTAACCCTGTGCTGCAGATGCTGCTGAGACCAATTTCCCAAATGAAGCAACCCTCCCAAGTTAGATTTGACTTAATGAGTAGTATTCAATGTTCTCTATCAATGGCTCCTGTTTTAACAAAATCAGCTGGTTAAGGTGGATACTTACACTTTTTACCATCCATACAGCACACTTATGTTCTGCAACTCTATTGGACTTGCTGACTATTGAGTCAACAAAAAAAGCAGCTGGCATTCCCTCAGCTGGAGCAGGTAAGATGACAAAAATAAAGGAGGGGCTAAAGTTGTATTCGAGCTTTGTAATAGCTCTGCATTCATCAGATATCCTCCTGAAAGCAGGTGTTTGCTCAAAGAAAAAAGGAAATATGCCTTTAAATTAAGTAGGCCAAGTTTTATTACTATTTAATGAAATTCAGCCTTTTGGAATAGCACATTTCAAAAGCACCCAGACAGCACTCTGCAGTTTAGCTCAGGCTGGAGACTGGGGGCTGAGAAGGATTGAGGCAGTCTGTCTAGACACAACCAAAGGCAGCATCAGAACTCTGCTCTACAAATTACAATGGTAGAAAGCTCTCATTTGGTTGGATTCTCAGCAGGTAACTTGCTAACAACAGTAATTATAATCCACTGGTAGTGACAAGACAAAGAAACAGAACAAGTTCCACAGAATTTCCTGCTTTTGGGTTGTTCAATTTATTATACCGTACCCACACAAGGAAATTGTCTACTATACAGGCCTCATGCACAATCCTTCTCCCTCTCAAGCCCAGTTGTTATTATTACCTGGACTAGTCATTCCCAATGGCATTGCTCCTATTTAAATACTCTTAACATGAACTGTGCAGCCCCCTGTAGAAACATGCAGGTTTGGAAAGAACACATTGACATCAGCAGTGCTCATAGCATGCTTTAAACTGAAAGAAAAATAATTATGAAAACAGAAATAGAATGTCTGAAAAGTCCAAATACCACATGCAAAATACAGCTACCAGGCTCCACCTCATAGTGCTGCAATATGTAGCATCTCTCTAATATATATAAATGAATTAAAATGCACTGTGAAGCATAACTAATCATTATACTTTTAATACCTTCAGCTGAAATGTGACCATAGCATATTCCTTGGATGAAACAATCACAGATACACAAACACAGCACTCTTTCCACAGGCAGAGAGCATTCCACCTGGAGCACACATAGCATCACACTGACTACAACACAAGGCCCTGCCCCCATCACGGCTCACACAGACCTGTTATCAACAGAGATTTGTACATCATTTGCAGAAAAAGGACATCAGATTTTGTCCAATAAGTCATACTCTATTTGCAATACGTTGTAATTTGTTTGTCCAAACTTATTACTTTGGATGATTACTCAAGAACCCTTTCCAGACCCATTTGCAAAATACATTTCAAATGCTCAGCAAACATAAACTTCCTTTTTGGTTCACATATTTTTCAAGTAATTGAATTAATTTTATACTTCAGAAAATTAGTTTCTATTTATGCAGGGAGAAACAAGTTTTTATTCTGAGCTACAATGAAATAATCTTTTCGCATAAAATCTATCCAGGTGGAGCCTTAAGCCCTCAGAAATTACAACGTCTACAAAAACACTAAGAGAATCACAAATTAATCATCAAGGTAATGCATTTATTATCCCTATTTAAAGTATATATATCATAAGATACTGATAGAGAAAGCTTGACTGTTATTAGGTTTTGTTTGGGTTTTGCTTCCAATACTCAGGGCTACTTTTCACAAAAAGGAAAGCACAGCTTTGTGACCAGGACATTGTACAAGAACATAGCATTTCTGTTAACTTCCCTCTTAATTCAGTAGCTTTACTGCATTGCAAACTGCATTGTTGTCAAATAAATTTACATTAAAAAACAAAGTGTAGTCACAGAGATCCAGAAATGCTCTATTTTAATCTTTAAAATCAAAACATTAGCACTGTCCTCATATATACACTCTGAAATTTTCTTTTCTCCCATACACTTGGACACCTTCAAAATTAGACCGAGGTAATTACGTGATTAGACAAGGGAAATAAGCATGTAGTTATCCATTTTAATCTTCAAACTATAATAAAAAAAATCAGTCTAGACAGTTTCTGTCAAATTAGCTCTGTAAAAGCAGTTGTTTCCTGCAATTCAAGTTATATTAGGCTAAACAAACCCAGAATGACTTGGACACTGCCACAAACTGATACTTCAAAGATAAAACAAATGGACAAAGAAACCACAGGCAGCTCCAGACCTCTAACGCTCCATAGGCAGAATTTATATCAATTTATCTGTAACAGTCACTATTTCTCCATAGTTGTAGGTTTTGAAGGGCTTCTCCAGAAAACATCAGATACAATGTTTAGCTGTCAGGATACTGACTATCCTTCTAATGATACTCCCAGGAGCAGTAATTTGTAGGGATGGAACAATATGGGATGCCTGACAACTCAATAAATATCTTGACGATTTTGGCTCCATTCTGTTTTTAGAGCCCTTATAGGGGAAAAAAGTTTTTTTGAAACTAAGGGCTGTGAGTTTTGATTCAATATTGTTCAAGGCCACTCAAGCAGATTTCTGGAAGTCTGCTGCTAAGCCTTTGAGCTCAGCTCTCAAGTGCAATGTGCTCTAAATACATGACCTGCATTGAACTGCTGCCCCAGCAAGCTGTAGCTATTATTCACTTCACAATACAAAGTCCACAGAACCTGAAGGTTTGATCTACATGATATATTAAATACTTCTCGAACACTACTTTCTGTAAGAGAGCACAGCCATCCAAGCTGTGCACAACACCATTTATCAATTACTCCTCACAAAGACATTTTTTCAAGTCCTCTGCTCTTTTTCACCTAGATACAATTCTTAGGCAGAACATGGTAAAAAAATTAAAATGCTCTATCAGATGCAAACCTACAGGATTTACTGTCATTGAAGACTTTCCCTTTAACTCCCATTACAACCACTCTCCAATGTCACCAGCCTTTGTACGATCTCTGTTATTAATAATTTAATGACTGACTCAATGAGCTGAAAATTAATTGTTCATAAAGTGAAGAGCAATCTCTAAACAATGTAACATTACAGTTTGCTACCAGAGCTTTTGCCTTGATCCCATGTAACCTTACATTTACAAAATGAATTCTGTTAGAGATTAAGGATAGATTTTGTCATTTCAAACCAAAGCTATGCATAGCATAAAGTAATCAGAAAATCACATTTCTCCTTTGTTTTGATTCACAAGACAAATACACATTTTACATCTAATCACAGGACATTTGAGGCCCTCTCAAAACATAGAGACAATCAAATATATATTCTTTAATAAAAAAATATACTTTCTCAACATACTGGTATCCTACAATGGTTTTGTCCAAAGAATATTCATGAGGTAATTGAGTAAAAATCTCTTTGAATCGATTATGGTCCTATAAATGTACTCAGAATGCTCAAGAACTTGCATTATTGTTCACCATCATGCTGTGAGCACCTGTGGCTTGGTGACAACCCATTTATTGGCAGTGCAGGAGACCTGCAAGTTCAAACCTAACTGTTCATCCCAGCTCTCTCAGGACACACCTTGGTGAGTAGCAAGCGTAAGAAGGAGCAAGCCCCCCATCAACTGCACTTGGTAATAGACTGAGGGACACCTCAAACACAAAAAGCAAAGGCACTAAGAAAGGACACAGGAAAAAAGCTTTATGCATTAAAGGAAAATTAATGTTGTTAAAGTTTAAAAAAAAACATGGATCAAAAGCACTTTTTCTCTTCCAGTTTGTTTTTTTTTTTTTTTTAAATGCAGTCCAGGATCAAAAGTCTGGCCATAAAGAGGCACTAGAGAAACCCAGCCTTTGTAGAGGATGGAAGGAGCATACTGGAAACCTGGGAACTGACTCTCATGGCCTGTGGATTATTGTAAAATCAATAAAGCTCCCATGACAAACTAAAACTAACAGGGGTCTATGCTGTACACCTTCACAGCCTGTGTGAGTGCAGCAAAAGGCATTTGAAGGATGCAATCCCCCAGTCAGGCTAAGTCAGATGCTGACAGAATTTGGAGCAACATGGAGCACAAACATATTTCATTTTTTCTCTTGAAGGACTCTGTAAGTAGCAGAGAAAATGCTCATGATCATCAGGCATCAACAGCATTTCCTGATCTGTCTGGACCACACAAGAAACTGATTTACTCCAACTCTGATGTTGTAACCAGCTCACTGGCTCTTTCTACACAGCTTTGCTTTCAGAGGCCATAGTACATTGCCAGATAGATCTCCCTCAAATTTCCACCGTTTTCTTCTTATTTAAAAACATGATGTCACATTTTACCAATGTAGCTACAAATGTAGGCCTCATCCTCTTGATCTCTTCCTTCTTTAAGATATTAGAGGGCTGTGTGACTTCTGGGTCAAATAAAAACAAATGGGTCAATATTAATTAGTACCACTGGAAGTTACCATGACTAAGTTGGAGTCTACTATTTTATTCACATCAATGTGGGTTATACCTGCTTTATTCTTAAAATGACAAATTTTAGTAGGGACAGGGCACGCACATCCTTCTCCATTTAGCAGTTGCTTTTTAAAAAATGGTAGCTGTGGAAAGCACTGCTAACAGAGTCAGTCTCTGTATGAAGTGCAATATGCACACACAATGTTCCCTCTCCTCCACTAAACCTGCTGTGAGCCCTTGAACAGACCTTTGAGGGCAGCTTTCTTCATTTTAGAAGCATATACCTCTGGAAAGAAAAAGAGAGGCTACGTCTTCGCCTTCCCTTGACATTATTACCTTCCTCATAAGAATTAGAGAATCTTCCCTGAAGATTCTAAAATGCCATTTTTTCTTCATAGTTACTTTTCTACTCAAATGTAGGTATGTGCAAATCTGTGTTTCAGCTTCACCATGGTAATTTTCATAATAGTTCAGGAACAGCTTTTTTCAGAACATTTCTAGAACTGCCAGAAGTGAGAAATACCTGGTATTTTATCAGAAGCTCGTTGCCTCAAGAGATTTCTAAACAACTTTATAAGAATAAGCTCTGCAAGGTGTCTATTGTAAGGTTTTTTTACTCTATCAAAAACTACTATTTCTTGAAAAGCAGAAAGTCAGGGCAGAATAAAAATAATGGTAACAAAAGCAGAACAGTTCCTTACTTGCCTCTTTGGTATTAGATAGATGTGACACAAACTTTATCACAGAAATTATCCTTTATCATAAATAAATAATGATACTTTTTTCTAAATCAACTTGTTCTTTGCCAAAAGAAACAGCTATTTACTCTCCAGACCTGAAATTTAAATAGGATGGTATTTGTCACAGTATTCATCTTTTGGGTCACTGACAAAAACAGGTTGTGAATGTGATTTGGGATATTTAAATGGAAGTCACTTGAATTGTTACTGAACTTACAATTTTTTCTTCAATTTTTTGCGGACTTCAACTATAGAGATGTGCACTTTTTCAGCACGTCTCTAGCATTACAGAAAAAATTACACAGCTCCCAAGATACAAACATTACATTATTATGTTTGAAAGAAGTTCATGTGATTTGCCCCTGAAATGGTTTGCATGGTCTGTGCAGCAAGCACAAACTCCGTTGATTTACACCAAGTACATTCATTAGAATTAAGGAAAACATTTAAAAACCAATAGTTGAAATAAATTGAAGAGGTTTAGAGGCCAGGCTTCCCTTTGAAACACAATTTTCATATCAATCCAGTATGCTCTATAATACTTGGGTCCGTGCAGATTAGAATAGGAAAAAAACCCAACTGTATTAATATTAACAGTGGTTAAGAGTCAGTTGTTTTCTGAAGCAAAGCCAGCAGGTAAATCAAATACAATGTTAACTACATAGAGCCTCTAGATCAGGGATGAGACAGTTTGGCAGGAGAATGAAGGGAAATCATGGAAATGTGATCCAAGATCTTTTTAGCTAAACAGCATTACACCCTTTTATTAGACTCAGGCAATATTGGTAATGCAGGCCTGTTATCCTGCACATTGTGCAAGGTGAGCACATGCACAGAGCCACAGATAAAAACCGGGGAAACTGACACAGCTGATCTGCTCTCTGTGCATTCTCAGTACTGTCTGTGATAGTGAAAAGGGACATGTAAGTTAGATATTTGAGTTCTTCATAAAAAAGGAACAAACAACACAGAGGCGTTACAAGAAAGGCATTACAAGAAAGCTGGTTTATTCCCCTTAACTAACACAACCACCACAAAACCAGGACTTCCTGCTTACCTGTGCAAAATATGAGAATAGGTATTGAAATCTAATATTGGGCATTATGCTGAACACAAGTAAAAGCCTTCATGCTTAGAAAAGGTAACAAAAAATTCAGTCCACTGTTAAGACAGCAAGATGTACTTCCACAAACTGCTCAGCAGGCCACATAACACACTAAATAAAATCCAGACTAAGTACCCTGTGTGTTAGACAGTGCAGATCCAGAAAAATCCAAATCTTCCTGCTTTTTCACAGTAAACAATCCAAATTGGCTTTTCCTCCCCATTCCTGTATATACATGAACTTCATTGACAAACATGTATCAAAAAGGTGCTTGAGGACAAATCAGTAATTGCTCTTTTATAACAAATCAGAAGTTACTGAGAAAATCTTCTATAAAGAGTCTGTCAAAAAAAGTCGCTTAAGGATTAGCAGAAGATAAATCCTCTGTCAGAGATCTTTTTCTCTCAACAGCAGTAAAAGGGCTTTAGTATCAGAAGATCTTAGAAAATATCCTTTCCTGCTCTCAGAAAGAGTATCTGAATAGTGCTGCCTTCTTTAGAAGCACAGATTCTATTTCCTCCCTTTTGTTTTTATGCAAGCCCTGCTTTTCACAGCAAATACAGCATTTAGCAACTACTAGAGCAACAACATTGATTCATTCCTCATTTCACTGGTATTTTTATTGGCTAGGACAGTACCTTTAGGAACATTTGCTTATCATCAGTGAAAGGCAATTAATGACATTTCAGCTAGCTACATATTTTCAAATAATAGCCCATATCATATCTAGGGAATACACAGAGTTAGATTTATTTTTTTTTTAAATACAGAAAGAGTAGAAAGTAATCTTTGCTAGTCAGACAAATCAACTTTTGCTCTTTCAATCTGTAAGGAATTTTTGTGGAAGACTGGCTTTAAATAGTCAGAATCTTGACACATGTCAAAGCCTTTCAAACTCACAGTTTGAGAAATTAATATTTAACATGCTGTCAATGAGGAGCCATCAAGTTTATTGTCTTAAAGTAATTTGGACAAGTCTTTTATTTTGACTTGTCACTTGAGCTTACATCACTAAGAGAGTGCAGCATCTGTCTCACTCTGAGCGGCTGGGAAATAAACTGCCATGGACAGGCACTAGGAACAACACAGGAGTTCTTCCTCCACAGCAAATGGGCCAGCATGTGCCAGCACCAGCACAGCCACATTCATTCACCTCCTGGACTGGAACAATATGTATGCTTTACACAAATGCTTTCCTGACTGGAGTTTACCAGGCTTCCCTGGATTGTATGCCCTGAGCACAAACCCATAGCAAGACAGAAAATCACTCCCATGTTTAGCTTATGAACAGACCTCCTTCTTTGCCAATGTTTATGTTTTTCAAATACTGCCCAAACAGTTTCCAGCACTCAATTTTCTTTTCACCACAGCAATTTCTCTCCAGAAAAAAACCAAAAAAAACCTTAGGCTGGCAAATTATGTACCACCACGACAGTTTTGTAACCTAAAAGCAAACAAGGGTTTTGTTTCTATGCCACAAGTGGGCCATTAAGGAAAAAAAGAAGTAGCTGTTCACTGAATCGGAGCCTTTTTCTTTATCACAGAATTGGCAGTATTTCCTATGTAGAAAGGGAAATCTCATCTTGAAACCAGCTACTGCACATGGAGAGGCTCCACACACTGCAGCCTGCCAGCCTCCAGAGCACAGCTGTACTGTCACTTGGAAAGCACAGGGTCACATCAAGTACCCACACAAATACTTGCATTGTCCATTGGTTTTGTACCAATCTTCAGCTGCTTGTAAAAATCATACACTTGTAGATGTTACCGCACCCTGGTACAAATCAAGCAAACACATGAGTCCAATAGATTAACTGCCTGAATTCATGACCCCCATGTTAAGTTCTTGCTGGTTTTTTTCCCCTAAACATCTCATGCAAGGTACTTTTATCATTAGTATCTTTGAATGCTCAAGAGAATCCCAACTGCAGTGCAGAACTTTTCCAATGTAAAGCTCAATATAGAAATAAAAATAACTTACATATATAGGAAATTTAACAACAGTACCTATTGCTATTTCTTTTTGTTATTAAAAAGAATGTCTATGGACTGATCATGAACAGATCACCAAGTTCAGCATGCATGGTTATTTGGCTCACTTAGCAATTCTGGAACAGATGAATCATATAAAAGACACCTAAATCACACACAAATCCTTCTCATGCAAATACTCATGGCGTACAACACCAAAACCTTTTTAATAGGAAAAACTAAACTCAAAACTTTAAACCTTGTAGTTTCTGGTTTTCAACATCTTAAATAAACATAAAATACGAATGTTTTTCCTTGAAAAAAACTTGCTTCTGAAGATCTTGGGAAGACAAACTCAACTGGCTACTGCCTGACAAGAGACTGTCAGTCAGAAGATTCTCCCAGTGGTCAGTGCTACTCTCACAAGAGGTGTGACAGACACATGTTGACACACAAACCCTTGTGTTCTCCTGTCTGACACAACACAAGCATCCAGCTTAATGCAGCTACCAGGAGCACTAGCACGTGCAACATTTTTATACAATCTCTAAAATAGGAACAGACATCTCTTTGGGATCTTGGCTGCTCCACCAGCCTATATGCTTGAGCACCACTGGATAAATCAGAAATCTGAAGAATTTGCAAAAGGTACTGCCTTAATCCACATACTTTTAAGAACTCTTGACAGCACTGCCTAAGACTTTAATACAAATTTCAAAGAGTTTACTTGAACTGTTCCATTCATACATCATCTTTTATAATTTCTATTATGTATTTTCCAATAATAAATCAAATAAATGATATAAAAGTAAACAATATATACTGTTACAGACTAATTTTTTTGCAGCCTAAATTCTACTGCTATAATCCTTAAACCTCCTGAGAATTTTCCAATAGATGCCACCAAATGAACTAGTGAATTCTAAGCTGATGAGTTATAGGCATCCTTCTCGAGCCAACACAATCAACAGGAATGCAAAACTGTCAAACTACAACATTACAGATTTGTTCTAATTGTAAAGCTGAATGCCAAGCCTCAAAGGGACCCTACTAAAAGCAAAGGACATTTCCTATCTACTTCTCTACTTCCATTCACACCATACATGCTACTCCATATTAAGATGTGCTTTTCCAGGCCTCCCTAAGGGGAATCAAATTAAAATGCTTACAACATTTGCTGGTTAAAGGTGTTGACAATATGAATTTTGGCCAGTTAGAAGTTCCAAGTTCAAACTGTTCGGACATTTTATCTTTAAAATAAAAAGCTTCATTTGGAAACCTTATCAGTGGTCTAACTTTAGATTCAGAAGTGAAGAGCTCTCCTGAAGGACCTGATTCCTTGAGATGATACTTCATAACATTATATACTTTAAAACCCCATCTTGCACCCTTACCAAGGCAATACATGGCCCTAAGAGCCATTGGGCGGTTGAGTTATCTGAACAGTAAGAGACATCAGCATTCCTCAAAACAGTGACATTTCCTTGGTTATTCTACCTTAAAAACAAGAAATCAACAGAAAATTCTCCTCGTGTAAGTTCATAGTCTGCAGAATCAATCAAAACCTTCAAATATTTTTTGATTCATCACCAAGTTAACATACATCTTAGAACATTCGGTAAACAATTTTCTAAAGCATTAATAATTATGGCTTTCCTAACACAGACTTCAAGAGAAAAATCCCACTGTCCCAGATATTAAATGAAACATCTTGTGATAGGCAGTCAGTTAGTGAAGCACAGTCAGGCTTCGAATGCGAACTGTCCTGTTTGCATCAGCAGGCAGCTCTTCAGTTCCCAGCCTCTCTAATTCATACTTTGATTATAGACTCTGCCCAGATGATGAGCATCTCTGTCCCTAAGCTGCCTTGGGTCAGGTGGAGCAGCTACCTCACAAACTCACTCGGCTCCCTATACCTCTCATCCTACAGGAACCATGGAGCCTTTTGCTGTGCTCCGACTTGCACCTCTGAGTGTTCCAAGTAACCTGAGACCATTTTGACACCTTCTCACAGCTCAGGCACTGAACTGCTGCAGCATAGGCTGTGTCCTTCTTGAGCAGCATTCTAGTTACTGTCAGAGTGCAAGTGGAGCTTCTTCCCCAGCTGAGCTCCATCTGCCTGCAAGCAGGGATCAGCACAGAGAATCAGGTGCACAGCAAGATTGGGGCATAGAAAAGAATGCAAATAAGAATACAGACAAATTCAAAGTGAAGCCATAATATAAGAAACTAAGAAATTCAAACAGTTTCCAGAAACTGAAGAGTTTAATAAGAATTCTCATCTCTTTTATTCAGAAAAATCTCAATAAAATCCTTGAATAAATCCTGATCATGAGTGAGCTCTGAAGCAACAAGTTTATGTACTAAGGAAGAATTCTGCAGTGCATTTATAAAGCTTCTCAGGTGGGAAAAGCATGACTTTTATATAACAAAGCTATGAACCAAGGCATGCCAGCCTTCACACCACAGATATACTCAACCAGAGCAATAGCACATAACTGGCATTTACAGAGGCTGAACTCTTGCACCTGCCTTAGAAAACACAGTGGAATATCAAAATTACAAAGTCACAATCTGGAA
Organism: Toxostoma redivivum; assembly: GCA_013397375.1. Classification (NCBI taxonomy): domain Eukaryota; kingdom Metazoa; phylum Chordata; class Aves; order Passeriformes; family Mimidae; genus Toxostoma; species Toxostoma redivivum. The sequence continues at coordinate 408,083 of VXBI01011683.1, forward strand.
AATTTAACTCTTAGAAAAAGAAATTCAGAATATCTTTGTTGGTCTAAAAGAGCAACAAACGACAAAAATGGAAGCAATGTAGAGATTGGCAGATACTGGTTCTTTTCCTGTTACGTGTGCTTGGATCTTTCTCAAGCTGGTTACAAGAGTTTTATCAGACAGTAACCTTCAGACTCCAGACCAATTTGCAAACAATGTCCATCGCTCACTGCCTTAGAGTTCTCTATTTCAGTACAATAATTCATGGGTCTGGTACATTATAGAGAGCAAAACTGTCAAGGGACATAAATACTTGTATCAAACAAACCATCCCATTCCACAAAGTCTGTCCTGTGACACACACCAACTGCAGTGTTCTACTTATCATCATTTCTATTTCTGTTCTCATTTACTAGGCTCCCTGTTCACACTTCATCTACCATTTTAAAATCTCAGTTTACTAAATTTCAAATGGGCCAGGTAACTGTCGAATTTTGGTGATATTTAGGCTCAAAAGAAGGAGTGAGTTAAATAAGAATAAAATTATTTGCATTAATAGGACTGCTGATGCGCTGAAGTTATGGAAAGAACTACTACATGACACTAAATATATCTGGAATGGAAAAGTGCTGCACCAGTGGAAAATACATTTTATGGCCTTGGCTTACTTTGGGATTATTAAACCATGGATACTTTGTACAGTTATTTACACAGTCCCATGATGTAAGAAGCTTTCTATTAAATCTGAGCAGAGAAAGTTCTGGAATAGCAAAGTTAAGTAACACACCCCCAGATACCCAAACATTCCCTTTGTGGAGGGGAAGCTCAGTGCTACCAGCCTGAGAGCTCACTGAAGGCTACACAGGGAGTTCAGACACCTCCTTCAGGTAACCATCACACCAAATCTTGTCCTCTTAAACAAGGAGCTCAGTTCTTTCAGGATACTTTTCTTGATTTCAGGAGCAGTAATAGCAAAGTCTTGTCTTTGAGCAAAAGTGACCAAGAGCATGTGTCCTACAAATGCATTCAGTGAACAGAGGGAGATGTGCTGCACAGAATTTTTCCACTTGTTAGGAGAATGCAAAGGGTTTTGTGAAAGAATATTTCTTGTGCTTTTTTACATAAATGTCCCATCAGCAGATATCTAAATTAACAGCCACTTTTGTACTAAAAAAAAAAAAAAAATCAAAATAAGTCATGAAAACATCCCCCCTTCCAGATTAAAATCCACATCTCTTAACAGTTTTCAGGTAATCAAACTAATCAAACAGTTCAGGTTATCTGAACAAATTCTATGCAATGAAACTGACTGTCTGAAAAAGTTTTTCCAATAATTGAAATAATCTAAATAATTATGCTTCCCCCCAATACTTTAAATAATCTAGATATTTACAATTTTTTTGAAGTTGAAACTACCCGAATTCAATCATTGACCTTATTAAGAGTTTGAGCACTGTGCCAGCTAAAAAAACTGGCTGATTGCTGGATTATCTCATTCAGTGTGACCAAAATTACCACAAACTCTCTCAGAAGCTTTCTGAGATGTTCCAATTACCACACAAGAATCATGAGAAACTGCTCTGCTGCTAAGTTCCCAGTCAGCACCTTTTGAAAGATGGATTGTTTAGAGATGACACAAAGAAAGAGAAGAAAAAAGAAAAAGAAGAATATGAGAAGCAAAACATTTAATTATAATTATTCCCATTCATAAACACTGCATGCTAGTCAGAGTCCCCATGCAATTTGAAATATACCCTATGTTTATTCACATCTTACAGGACATATGTTTGAAATAGGTTCCCAGCATGAATCTCTGAACACTTCCTACAGGTTGCCACAGTATTTAATTGAATGAAAGACCAAAGAGACATGGTGAACCCAGCTATGAGAAAAGCAGAAGACAGACAACAAACACACTAAAAAACCACAAAGCTGAATAATTTCCAGGCTAAGAATTCCTGTGTTGCTTTTCTTTTTCAAACATAGATACATATCTGCATATGGAATCATTCACATCCGCTTGAAACAAAAAGAACAGTACCTAAGTAATTAATACACCAACTGAAAGGAATGTCTACAAATCCAGGATTTGGACAGCAAGGATGACCATTTCCAGAGATTACTTTAGGGCTCACTATTAATCTCTGGGCTGCGACCACTGATTAAACCTGTTACTATTAATTTCCATCTCCCACAGCTACTGACCAATGAGGCTATCAGAAATAAGCTATTGTGAACTGAAGACATACATTTGCAGTTGCAATTGTATGCAAACAAGGCAAGATTCAGCCAGAGCTACTTGTTCCAATAAAAGTGTATGCCTCAAAAGAGGCGATGCCACATAAGGAAAATATTCAGTAAGAAATATAGAAAAACCAAACTTATATAAGAACAAAGAATAGAGGTTGTAAATCTCTTTAACAATTTCCCCCCTCATGTAGGTGGCTATGTAATTTATTTAAGAATAGACCAAAGAAACCAGGAATCAAAGCATGAAAATTAATTTAAAGTCAGCTGGAGAAAGCTCAGCTCTTGCAATAGTATGGCTTAGGGCAAAAAGTGACAAACATTTTGTTCTCAGTTACACATTTCTCTGTAGCAGCTCTGGCAGATTAAAGGCACGGTTGCCCAGACCTTTGCATGAAGCTTCAGTTGCCACAGGAAGAAGAAAAAGTTCTAACAAAAGAACTTCAGGTGCTGAGTGGTATTCTTTGGTCCGATTACTTTATGCTGTAAGATGGAAAACAATTAAATAAAAACGAGACAAGCGTATTAGAGAGATGGATGCAGTGGTCCCGCAGGCTGGCTGCAGAAGGAGGCGCGGTCAGACAAGCCCCACACCAGCACGCTCTGCCTGCAGCGATCCGCTTTTGCCCAAATCGCCCCAAGCCGCCCCAAACGCAGCGGCGCTCCGGGCGCCTTCTCCGTGCTGCCGCCTGGCGGCCACCGCCGGCAGCGCGGCCGGGCAGAGCGGGCCGGGCTCGTCCCCGCCGCGCCGCGGAGCCCCACGCGGCTCTGGGGGCTGCGTGTCCCACGTCCCTCCTCCAGACTCTGTCCGGCCAAATGCAGAAGCCATGTGCAATTGAACCTTTGTTTCTGTGTGATGACAAAAGCACAGCGGCCTTCCCGCATGGCAGAAGTGCGCGCCCCCGGTTTGGCGCTGGGCGAGGCGACGCCCGCGCTCCCAGGGCGAGCAGCAGCAGCCCCCGGGCAGGGGCAGCCGCCTTCGGGGCTGCCACAGCTCCACATGGGCCAGGCTCTCAAATGACCCAGCACTGCCATCTCCGGCCTCCAGTCGTGCCTTTCTTCCCCACCACGTCATGTCAGAGGTTAAGAGCAACTAAGAAAGACCGAGGTTATTTCTGTTTTGTCTGTAAGAAAGAACTGCAGTATGGATGCCTTGAAAGGAGGTTCTGACACAATGAAGAGCCTTGTCATATATATATCAGGTATGGGGTTCAGACACAATTTCCCCCTTCCTCAAATGAAAGGGAAAGGTTGCACTTGTATATAAGCTCTATAGCTCTTTTATCAATCAACGGGATTTTTTGCTGCAAATGAAAAAAAATGCTCTTTGATAAAAAAAGGCAAAGCAATGTTTTTCTAACACATTAAGTTAGAAATCCCTAAAAAACCCCAAATCAAACCAGCAGTGTCCCACAAGCAGCAGCCAGCACCTAGAAGAATCAACACAGCAGCCGGCGGTGACCAAGCAAACAATTTAATACAATACAAACGTCCAGTAAAAACAAACACCAGCCATAGTTATTCTCTTTTTTCCACATAAAGAAATATCAGGAAATAAATAATATATTTTGAAATCTAACCAAGCATCATAAAATCCAACACTTTCTCTTCACATAACTAGCCAGCTTGACCACTTCAAAAATCTCATATTACTGCTAGTTAACCAACCATGTAATTCTAATTTGTTATCACAGAGCAGGTACTGTACATGCTTATTTAGTCCATCCACATGACAGGGTAATTTGTAGTTATATAATTTCATGGTAATTATAGTTGGAATTACTATGTACAAACTGGGCATTTCCAATGCAATTATCAAAAACTAGAGGCTCAATATTGACATGATTAGTGGAACCCTTGCAAAACAAAGTATTATGTAAGAGTGACTTGGAGGTTGTTTTTCCCTCCTCCTTTAGCTTTGTAATCAATAAGGAACAACAGTGCAGAAAGACAGAGACCGAAGCAAATATTTTCTGGTGTGGGTGGCACTTACCTCCCATAAGCTGATCAAAGTTGCTGATTCTACTAAGATTTGTTATCAAGGATGACACAGTTGTCTAAATGCTACCCCTCCACTGTAGAATTTTTAGTGAATAAAAAGAAAAATTATTTTCATTTTAGACTTTAATTGCTGAATTTGGAAACAGACACCGGTGCTAACGCCCTTTCTTTCTGCTATATTCATTACCACAGTGCTTGGTTTCTACTTGTGTCACAGACACAAGAACACAGAAGTAGCTTGGAAAAAAAGCAGCTTCAATATCTGAGACACAGACATGTCACTGCTTTATCTGCCTCATTTTTATACAAGCAGTCCAGGAATTAAAGAGCCTATCAGGATTCATAAATTCTGTAAACTGTTTCTCTCCAGTTATCTTCAGTTTGCAGCTCATGGTCTGATTTGGGAGAGTTAATTCAGGGGAGCATCTCCCAGGGTTAGAGTATCTGAAGCCCAAGAGATGGTGCTGTCTTCATGTGCTGAGATGGTTAAGCCTTTGTATGAACATCTGGAAATGAAGCACTGGGCACATGCAAATATGCAGAATATCAATTCAAGTGTGCCAACAATATGATCAATAAAAAAGGCAAAAAATTGGAAAATTGACAACCACCTCAGGGTTGAAAATTCATAGCAAACAACAAAAAAGTATTCTCAAAGTCTGCCTATTATGGACAAAGACAAGGTACCACATGTGAAGTTTGAGTCTCATCAGCTAGGACAGAAAAATAGCTGGCATAAATTAACTTGAATGCAGTATTAAACTAGAACAATTTCACTACAGCTCCTCATCTCATACAGATATTCTACCACAATCACCATGACATGCTGCAAATGTATACTTGTGGTTGCAGCAGTGAGCCAAAATGAGTGTATTCAGTCAAAATCCTGGAAAACAGACAGCCAGGGAAGACTGAAGGAGTGGTGAGGAAACAGCAGCTCCCCAAGGCTATTTAAGTGAAAGTCCCTCATTCATGAACCTTTTTATTATGCTAGTAATGTGGCCTCTGTTATTACAAGTAGTTTTTAATCAAAAATTAAGAAGTGAGAAAGATGATCTGTCAGTAAGAACTTGTAAGAGATAGCTTAATGCTCAATTTGTTTGATACTGTAAAAAAACAAAACAAAACAAAAACTACACGTGACTGTAACTGAAAACAAAAGCCAGCTGGCTGGGGAGAAGATGCTATAGGAAGGCCACAACTACAAAATTAAAAATAAGATCTTTCTAAGCACCAAGCTCCCAACCAAAAGAAGGAGACGAGAGAGCAGAACGCTGTAATGAAGGTTGCTCTTCAGTTGCCCTACTTTGGTAGAATTGGATGTTAGTTACAGCTGTTTTCAGAAGTGATGGTTGAAACTAGCCTGCAGCAAACTTCGTTTCCTACTTGCTTTATTCCTATCAGACTTTTCCTATCTGTGTGGTTTCCTTCTCCTTGCTCCCACTCAACCTGCAATGTTTGATTTCCTAGCTCCAGAAGTAGCTGCTAATATTTTGGCAATACAGCCTCTGGTGTGAAGCATATAAAAAGACCTGTAGGCAACACTCATATCTAAGTTACTACACAAAGGAACAGAAGAGGCAGGGTGAATGAGAAGGCAGCACATGCTTTCCAGCACTGGACAGATCCCCAAGAAACCAGTTTATCAGGCATTACATTTTAGCTCAGAACAGAATGTAGAAACATTTTTCAATATTCAAACCTGGAACCTATCCAATGCAGAACTCTTGCTCTAGAAGGTGGCAAACCCAAGCAAACTGGTATGTGCAGGGTTTACCTCAGGGTTTTCCCTTGCTATGGGGTGCTTTGGGGACTAGGCAAGGGAAGTACTCTGGTAGTACATCAAGTGAGAAACTCAAACCCTTTCAGAAACATCAAGAGCTATGCTGATATCCTTATTGGCAGCAGTGACTTTCCTGAGGAATTAGGCACAGGCAAGTAGCCAACAGAGGCTGCTGCTGCTTACATTGGGGCTGGAATGCTATTCGAGACAACCTTGTATTTTGGGTCTGATTGCTCTTAATGACCCCATTCTCTAGATCCAAACAACAGCAACAAACGCCTTACAATTCCATCTTTGTTATGATTACAAGCCAAATCATATTGCTTTAAATCACCTCGAAGAGAAGGCATTAAAGACCTCCAGGGAAATGAAAGAGCAGCAGCTGTTCCTGGGCAGACCTGTAGACAGAAGCGAGCTCCTCACGGCAGCTGCCCAGCAGCACCACCACCACTCCCCCGGCCATGCCGCTGCCCAGGAGACTCCACGCCCCACAGGACAGCAGGACACACCCCGGGGTGTGGCAGCCTGGCTGCTGTACCCACCCGCACCTAGAGTGTGCTCTGAGGTCGCTTCTGCAGCAGGCAGGCGACAATTCCCTGGAGCTAAGGAGAGCAGCACTATAAATAGAGTATTCCCTGTGCACGCACGGCGCCACTACGCTGCTTTAACTCTTTTATCATCACCGTGCACAAAGAGCAGAGAGGAAACAAACCCAAGAGGGGCAGTGCTTATGCCGTTCTCATCCACAGCCTTGGAGAGAACAGTGGGCTCTGCCGGGAACAGAAGGGCCAAGCAGGCTGCGAAGTCCTCACCACCACAAGCTGCCATCCTGTTTCCATACTCACTGCAGAGCTCTGGCACCCTCCAGTGAGCCACAGCCCAGCTCCTGTGCAGCTCCAGCACCGTCCCTGTCACAGCAGAGCCTTGCAGCCAACAGCACGGCCAGCGCTCAGCAAACATCACTGCCCACGGCTGCACACACAGCGTGGAGGCTCACATGGAAACCACGGACACTGGACAGCCCAGGCCCAGCTACAGAGGCCACTTTTCTACACAGGGACATGACCAGTCTTCCAAGGGGCAGCAGTGGGGAGCTGCATACATAGGAATTGGGCACCACTTACCAACAGCTTGGCAAAATACAGTGACATCCCCACTGACAGAATGGCACACAAGAGAGACTGCCCCTGCACCAGGAAACCCTTAAAGGGGAACATAAAGACATTGCACCTATACTTCACTTGAGAGGATGGAAAGCTATCAAAGAGGAATTAATTTTCATTACCTGGTTAAATTCTAACCCTGCCAAACCACTTCCTCAATCTCTGACTAAGGCAAAAGTAAAGTTCTATCTCACACCAGAAAAAAAGACACACACCATGAGGTTCAAGAAGTTTGACTGTACCTACAAAGTTGACTAAGGAACTCTGCCAGAGTGAATCTCAGATCTCTTAACACCCAGGCAACTACTCCCTCCTCTAGACCCTACTAACAAGAGACTTGTCACTCGCTGTTTTAACTCTCAACCTTGGCACTACAGAAGGACCTGGCTCCTTTGAGAGGAGCCCAAACAGCAAATCCATAAATAATGCTGCTCATACTGCCATGGAAATGTGACAATTTCAGATAGTATTCTCCAGCAAGGAGCTGAATTATTATCTCAGAACCCACTGACAGGAAAACATGCTCCTTTCTTGGAGCATTCTGTTTTTTCTCAAAATACTCATGCATGATAAATACTCCCAGGCATCAGTTTACTTAATTTTCTTTCAGGACAGAGCTTGTTAGAACCATTTCAGACTCAGCATCAAATCTATAATTCTTCACAGAAACAAGCCTGTCTGCCTCACTATATATCTGCTGAAGATTTTGTTCTGTTGTCATCCCCCACAATGACTTACAGCTATATTTCCTGCAGACAACTCTTGCACAACAAGTGTAGAGAGCCACCCGCTCAGATCCTGTACCTCTCCCTTTCCTGTTTACACTACTCCTTCTCAGAGAAAATGCCTGCCTAGGCTGCCCACAATAGGATGTTTGGTAACCAGACTTTGCTCTTAGCACTGGCAGAGAGCTGGAAGGTTCCCCAAATGAGTGTGTTTCTGAACTAGGCATATATTGCCCCAAAAGAACAGAATTTTGTGTTGCTGTACAAATGTGGTACTTTCGTGGTGTCCCACCAGCATCCTTCTTTTTCACCCACTGTGTTATCAGAATGTCACTCCAGGAAAGAGAGTACTAGGAAAAAGCAGGGAAAACTGCTATTAGGGAAGCAAGGGATGGTCAAGTTCAGAAACACAGGTGAGATGCTTGCTTTGCATGGGATTGATAACCCACATTTCAGCAATGCACAGAGCAGCACAGATACAAGGATAAAAGGTGGAAACAAGACAAACGTTTGGGCTTTTAACTGGTAGATTCAGGAGGACTGAACGGGAATGTTTCTGAGAGGACTGAGAGCAGTTGCTACAGTTCTAGACTGGTCTCTTACAGTAGCCAGTTTTTTTCAGTGGCAAGTACACACATGTATATATTACCTTACCTTTTTCCTCTCCTTTTTGTTCTTTGGTTCAGCTTCCAGCCTAGTGGAAACGTATTGTACAAACCCCTGCTGTGCTACAAGTCTCCTTTTCAGTTCAATTAACGAGCCATAAATAACACGATGAAGGTGTCAACAAAGAGCGTAATTTATCATAACTTGTCAGAGGAGTGATTCTTAGGAGGAGAACGCTCATTCACAGTCTGGTGTAACACACAAAGATTTATTCCTTGCCTGGTACCTCCCTCTACTCCCTTGGCCTGCCAAAATTTATCTTGTGCTGGAACCCTCACAGGTGTATCACTTTGACAAATATGCTGTGAAGTCTGGTATTCATCACAGGCAAGTCTTTGTTGGGAAGGAGGCCGGGAAGAAATAAATTTGTTTTAGAAAGAAGGTGCTTGTGATTCAATGTGCTCAGGGGTATGGGGAGAGGCAGACAGGCTCATTATTTTTAACCTCCCTGTGTCTGCAAGAGGAGAAAACAAGGTAATGTAGTTGATGTGACATTACAGTTCCTGACTTCATTACTTGCTGCCTGGTTAAACAAGCACCTAGGCAATTACTACCACTGCAGTCTTGCTTAGCTTCGCTTTTGCCTCACACTTGCCTCCAACAGGAAGGGCAATTGATGGCTGCCAGTGCATTTTATGGAGGGGAATTTTTCTCATGGCCAAGTCCTTTACATAAATTTAAATTCATCAGCTCAAAAGCAGTTCTTAAAAGGTCCAACTGGATATGAAGCTACTAAAGCCATTTTGGACACCCAAGGCAGCACTGTAAGACAGACTGAGGCAGAGGAGAGTCTCTCAAACAAGACTGAGATCTGGCTTTACCCCTATGCAAGGGTAAAAAGCTAAATCAGTCTCACTGCTCCAGATTTACACCACTTCAAAACCCAACTGCAGCTCTGTGTCTTCCTTGTAAACATAAAGTGCAGCATTTACTGAATGTGGCCTGAAACAGAGACTCATAGATCCAAAATGGAATTTTCAGTGTGCAAGAAAGAAGGCAAATTCAGCTGCACCTGAACCGGATGTCTGCAAGAAGGCATGCTGCCTGTAACAGTCTGAACCAGGCATGAAGATTTATCATTGCCAACAACTAGTTTGACATTCTGAATGCAAACTGGCACAATTCTACCAGCACTGAGACTAAAGGTAACTTGAAAGTAATTCCTTTTTTAGAGTGCTAATACAAAAAACCCTCCAAACTGTCATACTGGAGTGGTACGTGCCAAACAGTCTTTTTAAGTGTGATACAGAAGAAGGAGAATGCTCAACAGTAGAACATTAAAAAAAAAAAACAAAACCCAAAACTACCTGGATATGATAGAAATATTTGCTAGGGGAAAAAAAAAAGGTCAAGAACAAAGCATTTTACTCCTTGAGCTTTGGACTGACCAAATAATGTTTTGACAGTTAATGTCAGTCCTCTAACCTGTTATCCTACAGGTTTGAAAAGTCAGTGGGCTCCCCCATCTCTCTGAAGAACCTGTAGCTTGAGGCCCTTCCTCAGCAAAACTGCCCATTTCTTTTAAGCATTGAAATCCTTATAATTTAATAGTTATGTTAATTTTGTGCTTTTGAGATTGACCTAGTACTACCAGAGTGTTTTTATTCAAAAAAGAAAATGAGCTTTGTAGTGGCTGCAAAAGCCAGGCACAGAGAAAGGCACAGGCAGCCTAGAATTGTACACTTGCAAGAAACTTTCATCTGCCTTTTCCTTTATTTTTTTTTCTTAAGAGAAAGAAAGAAAGAATTTTTGAAACTTGGAGCTGACAGTCTCTCGGTTCAAGAAATACTTAATTAGCATTACAGCAGCAACATGCTAAACAAATTAACTGCTGTGGGGTCACAGTGGCCTCTCACTGACACAGATCCAGGCAAGCATTTCTTTTGCTTTGTTCTAAAGGTTGCCCTGGTTTCTTTGAGTCTCCACTCACTCACATAGTATTCTACCAGTTTCCTACAGGACAGAGTTGTTCCACATTAGAAATACTTCTAAAAGCAATTAAATCTAAGAAGTTGGATGTAGCTCCTGGTTCTTACCTAACACGATTTAAAAATCACTTGCAGACAATTTCAGGAGAAAAATTGCTTTTCAGTGACACAGCAAGGGCACCAGCTCCTTATACACCTCTGATAATTCAGTGTTAGGTCATTTTCACCAGGGTTCAAGCACCTCAGTCTAATTTTGCACAAGGCAAATATGGTCCATGTTAGCATATGAGAACATGTAGGATCCTGAGTGAGGATTTCTAAAGAGAGCCAAAAAACCCTCCAAAAATGCCTCATTGCAAACTGCTCCAAGACACAATCTGCAAAAAATATTTGGATTTGCAGGATACATATCAGGTTTATGTAAATATGCATAAGGATAAACATGTGAAGAATATGTATGTACTAATGCCTTTAACTGGAAAAAAAGTGCCCCACCGTGTTCTAAGAAAATCTTTTGATCAGAGCATGTTATCTCTCAGCCCCCTGTCAGACTTAATTAAGGGAAGCACATGCACAACACATGCAGGGCTTAGGTCCCAGCATGCCTGACACAGCTCCAGAGGTGGGTGGTAGATCAAGCTTTAGGCCACTTCTCTCTCCTCCCTGATCCTGGTTCTGACTGGAGTCCAAACTGACTTTTGCCAGAAGTTACGGTTGTGGCTGGCACAAAAACAAGAACTGTATTTCATTTAAGGATTGGAAAATATTTTCCATTCTGTATTGGAAGAAAGATGAAAGTCTTGAGAATGTTGCAGAGTGCTTTCGTAGAACAGTTGACAGTCAGGTAGCCTAAGCAGATACCTGAGACAAAGGTGCCAAGCCAAGCAGAACTCAGCCTTGAACTTCACCAGCCCACATCCTAAACTGGCTATAGCTACAGAGTCAATTACCATCTATATTAAACCCAATGAAGGATTAATCATTATTTCAAGTGGTTTATTCCCCAAATCAGACTGACTGGTATTCCCCCACACTCCAGAAATCTCACTGGCCTTGCCATCAGGTGACAAACCTTTTTATCAGACCACAAGTTATGATGTGAAGCTAGTGCCTAGCAATCAAATATTGTCTGTTATCTTATATCAACATTCGAGGTATATTGACCCATGAAAAAAAATCACATCTGCAAGAAAAAGTAATGTACATTTACACACTGTTGTTTATATACATGTACATGACAGGCCATTTTGTAAAAGCTGAAACAAGCTCCTGTACACATCATAACTGCTTTGAGCTCTGTGTATCTGAACTCATCTGACTTCAGCACAGCATGAACAAATACATTTACTTGTAAAACAAAGGCAGACCTGTTTGGAGGTGGACACAATAATCAATCCACTTGCCACAGAGGCAGTAAGTGTTCATTTACCATTATATGACCTGTAGCAATACATACTATGTCTTTTGCCAGCAGGAACCTGGCCAGCTGCAGCAACCACAACTCTGTCAGCAATCAGTCACAACCATCCTTGGCAACCTTTTGTTTGCTGCCTATTAAGGTGACTTTATAACAACAGGATGGAACATTTTCTGGAGACCATCCTTCAGTTCTAAGAGATAATGTTGATGCTGCATCAAGTCAGCACTTACCATTAAACTTCCCTATAGATTTCCTCTCCTGCATTCCCATTCCCAGTTAAACTTTGTGCAGTGTGAAGAAGGCATTCTTTCCTCCAAGCAGGAAGGAAACCCTCTCTGCTGTCAGGGCCCGCATTTTGTATGGCTGTCATATCCAGAAAGGGCTCCAGAGAACACCAAATTCGTTTGGAACGCTGCAAGGGAGCTTAAGTAAGGGAAGTTACTAAATTGAGACTGAGATGATATATATGCAGGAGATCACAAATTTTTCCAAACACTACTGGAGGCCTGATTCCCCATCCATGATGCCAGCAGACCTAGAAGATATTCCTACAATTTTTTATTAACAGATTAACATCTTAATTCCTATCTAATTACTAATAGAACTACTATATTAGAATATGCTATTTTTTTCTTTTTTTATACTATTAACCCCATCCAAGGTTTGATGACAGACAGGATCCATTAATCATGCCATCAAAAGCCAAGCATCTGTGGTCAGTAACCTATACACAAACTGGGGCAGGGCCTATCAGCTGCTGCATTAATTACTTCTTGAATGTAGGCACTGTCAGCTTCAAGCTTCTAATGCAGCATTTTTTCCCCAAATACATCACCCACCTTCAGGGGGAAAAAAAGTATACTTCTGCACAATTGTAAGCTGCCAGTAATCAAGATACTCTATGCCCTACCATCAATGTAGGCTTTGCCTGGGACTCTTCCAAATACCAGGAACACAAAAGAAAGCCAGACAGGCAAAACACACTGATTTGGGCTATACTGCATCACCACTGCACTTCTGCAGACTTATTACAGCAGTACAGTTGAGACTGGGTCCATTCCCATATTCACAAGCCTTATTTACAAATTACAGCTTCTCTAGAAAGCTGTGCAGTAATTCCAACAAGCCACTTGCTAATCATAACTCCTCGTTTACTATAATTTGAAAAAAAAATCCAGCGCAAGAAGGTCTGCAATCTACAGACTTTTGCTATAAATCAAGTGCTCAGGCACATGAATATGGCTCTAGAAGCGCTAAAAACACTAAATATTGCAAAATTAATTCATCTGAAGCCTCAGATAAGGCCTTGGCATTTTTACTTTCTTGACTGCATTTACATTTTTAATTTCTAAGATTTCAATAGATTTTCTTATACTTTTTATATAAACAATTTATATAATTTAAAAATCTATTAAACATGCTTTTCCCAAACACCAATTTAGTCTTATCTCACAATCATGCCAAGGAGTGATTTTAACTTGGTTTTGCTTTTAAGAGTGTTTAAATGACTGCTTCAGCTCAAGGTTGGTTTTTGGGTTTGGGGTTTTTTCCCTTCTCTCTCATAACTGATAATAATTGAAGACCAGCCTCAGGTACTTTATTTACAGATCTACCCTCTTCATGAAGCACAGAATCAGCTCATGGTCTTTTGCTTTCTTCCAGTTACCCCATCAGTCCACCGTTAATTGGAGCTATCCAAGTCTTCTCTTTTCCCACCCCCAGTGGTGCCTTGTCAAGAGCTGGGGGAGTACCTGGTCCCTGGCACTATTTGCCTGTCTGAGCTCATTGGAATCTGATGCAGGGAGAGCTCTGCTGGCAGGGAACAATGCTCATGGCCACAGAGGAGTGCTCCCTACATTTTTCCCCTGTCATTATCTAGAAAACACAATTACTTAGAAATTGAAACTGTGAAGACTCATTTTCATTTACTAATGTGGCATTTACGAATGTTACACAATAAAAATTTACAAGTGATATACAAGCACCTGTAAAAGTGTGGGATTAAAGCCCTTATGATCTCTCCCCTCTGTGTTTTACAAAGCCCATCTCAATTCTCATTGAGGTCAAGATGCTTCAAGCTAATATACATCATGTATTTTCCAGTTTTTCTGAGTTATGAATGTTGATGCCAATATTAAGACTGAATGCTAAATTCCCTTAACAAGTAATCAATCATCTGTGAAAGGCTTCTCTGCTCAAACCATGTATTGAAAGTGACTTCCTAAGGATGATTTTTTTCTCTGCACTGTCAATGAAGAAAAAAAGAGGTATTTTTTTCTAAATGACACCTAAGATACAAAGCAGGAGCAAAAAAAGGGAGGAGAGAAACGTATCTAAAGACAATCTTGAGAAGCAACACATGGGTGTATTATCCTAGGGCCTCCTGGCTTAGCATTGGATAGATCCATATAACTGATCAATCCTAGCATTATCAGTAGGAAACAGTAAATATAAACCAAATCCAGACACACAGTCCCTTGCACATGAATTATGTACCAGTCCTACACTGGTTCCAATTAGACAACTGAAACTGTGGAAAGGTTGGAAGGGTCAGATTCAAACTATCTAAGCATGAACTTGTTAGGAGGGTAACAACTGTCTGGGGAAGAAAGAAATACTAGCATGCTAGGAAGATGTGTTTTTACCAGCTGGACTAAGTCTTCTGTTGGTATTGTTTAGGAAACAGTCACTTAGTAGCAGTATTTCACAAGAATTTTACTGTGTCAACCATCTAAAGATGGGACAGGCGACAAGCAGCATGAATAAAGAGGAGAATTCAAATGATCACAAATCGGAGAGCAATATGAAATGAATGGTAATCCAGCAAGGATGAAGGCAAAATGCTCAGCTTAGGTTGTTTACGCAGCTGCAGAGGGACCCTTTAGGGAGTATCTTCTGCTTCTAAAAGCATCTGAAAGAAAGGTGCTGCTTGGCTGGAAAGATCTCAGAGGAGTAGAAAATACGGATATAAAGAAACATCAAAAAAGCTCTTTGATTCATGGTCTAGATACCACAAGACTAGGTAAATATTACATGAGCCTCTGAATAACTGAGAGCTTGCTGAAGTGTCATCACCTTCTCCTCCCTGACACCTGAAGACAACACTGCAAGTACTGAGCTTGAACTTCAACAGAGCAAATTTTGATCAGATGTCAGAAATACCTGGCATGGATTACCTGAACAGCTACAGACTGTTCATCTCTGGAGTTCAGGAAGGCACACATCTAGTCAGATCTGGAATGATTTCCAGATGAAGTTGCAGCATTCGGGCCCAGGAATGGCTACAGCGACCTCTCAAAGATACCTCCTGAGTGTACTCACTATTACCTTTTGTGTTTGCCATGGAAAACAACACTGGAGAGAGCACTAACTTACAAATGATCCTAAAATCACTGCACCTAGATACATGGCTTTTTAGAATAGAAATGGCTTTCATAACTACCCCCAGGATTTAAATAAACAACCCAGAAGGTGTTTTGTCAACCACTGACTATTAAAACTAAACAAAGCAAGCAGATGCTCTATACCTTGCAAAGAAATTAGTAATTAACAGCATGCCCTTCTAGCCATGTGCAGGACCAATTATTCAATTACCCATGGCCAACTGTGAGCTACCA
The DNA here is from genome assembly GCA_013397375.1 of Toxostoma redivivum. Lineage (NCBI taxonomy): Eukaryota > Metazoa > Chordata > Aves > Passeriformes > Mimidae > Toxostoma > Toxostoma redivivum. Next base: position 423,612 of record VXBI01011683.1, read on the forward strand.
GTATATGGATTTCCTGCCTTATTACACACAGTACCACAAACTCCATTTGCTCTAACACTCCTTCCTTCATTCCTCCTCATGTCACTGTCCACTTTTAGCTCTGTACATCTCTACTTCAGTGCAATCCATCACAAAAGCTATTATAAACACTAAAATAATTGTTAATAGCAACAGGACAATGAATAAAGCTTCCATGCACCTACAAATAGAAAACAGACGTGACACAGACATATCTATCTAGATGATGTGCAATTCATTTCTTCAGCTGAGAAGTATCCCCATCACTGGTGTAAATAAAGAAATCAGAACCCAGCTAATTTTTACAAGAACAAGGGATGAAAATATTGTACCAAGGCTCTCCTACACTCTTTCTTCCAGCAGCTTAATAATTTTATGCACATGAGGATAACTTCCTTTGATATGTGGGGGCTGCCACTTTTGGTGCTGAATTCCAAGCCAGTGGCATCAGCAGCTTCTGAGCAGCCGTGATGGATCCCATAAGGACAAGGAAGAAAATCTTAAAACAGAAGCAGATAACTGTTGAAGGTACTATAAAAGCTAAGTGCAATATTTTTAAGTGCTTCTTAAGCCAAGGATAAGAGCAGTCAACATTTTCAAATGCACCCTTATTTTTGTAAGTACTTTAAGAGCTTGAGTCCCACAGAAAATCAATGGGACTTGGTGCTTGTTTGCACAGCCTCATTCAATTCAAGTTAAATCAAATTAACTAAAGTGAAAATTACTATGTATTAAAGATCATTGAATTCTTTGAAAGACTCCTCATTCAGAAGCAAAGTGGCTTTCATTAGTTCTCATTTTAATTAGTTTTACAAGTACTCTAGTGTTCATTTTGGCAAAACATCAACCTTCAGACTATTTGTCCCAAAAGCACAAAGACTCAGATTAGAAGCAAAATAATGAGAATAGAGGTTCACAAAACTCTTAGCAAAAGCAAACAAATATTGCAAACAGTGGTTTTATCAAAGACAACATGGCAATTACTAGCCAGATTGTTTTCCTGGGCTGATATCACACCCCCAAAACCCAAAACAAAAAAAACCCAAAACCCACTGAAAACCAACGAAATCCCAAAAATCAATTTAATAAACAAATTCTTCACACCTATCGTAGCTTTGGAATAAAAGCAAAGCCCACACACACATATTTCCTCCTCTGTTTATGTCCTGAAAGCAAATTCTTTCAAATGCAATTACACTTTTTACTGCCAAGTTGGACCTTGAAGTCCTGAATGTATGACAATATTTTTCTTCTGAGTATCATCCAAAGGAAGGTAAGGAAGTGATGGTAGGCTAGGGGATGGCATAAGTGATGTCTGAAGTTACAGCTGAAGTGACAGTAAGATGTTTCTAAATGATCAAGTGAAATTGTCCCGTAAGTATTTGCATTGCAGGGCTGCCTTAGCCTTAGTCAGGATGGCAACCTTGCTTTTGTGGGCAAGAAAACTGAACAGACAACAATCAAGACCTCAGTTCCAAAGAGCCAAAAGCCTCCCAGGGTGAGGGAAGAACACAAAAAAGCAGAAGTCTACCTTCTGGTGCAGAATCAGACTCCCTGCACTTAAGTGATGTGAGTGGTCCTACTCTTAGTAGCGAACCACAGGAACCTCACAACTTGATTTCAAGACATTTTTCCTGGCATTTCTCTTCAGAGAGGAACAGCAATAAATATAAAATTACGCCTTCAAACATTCAAAGGAAAACATTCTATTTCTAACTTTCTTAGAAAACAACAGTGAGGTGGGACCAGCTGAATGACTATGCAGTGAATTGAAGGGCAGCACTGGGTAATTCTGTATCCTGTGTTAGATATGATCTTTACTTCAGCAAGCAAAATGAAAATACACAGCAGAAAATGTGGCCCACCAACTGTGGGTCACAATAGTAACAGCACTTTAAATATTGACACTTCTAAAGCCAAGGTAAATTAAACAGCAGTTATTATTGCATGAAAACGAGAAGAGAAATGTTTCTGTGTGTCTCCAATTGCAGAGAAAGAACCAAAGAACTTCCCTTCATACGCTGTAACTGTGTATCTTAGTAGTGGTGCAATGCAAATTCTCAAACCAGTAGTCAGTGTAGTAAAATCAACTAGGTTTCAGGACTCTATTTTGCCAACAGGCACTGCAGCAGAGAAGTATTCCTCTTTTAATGGGGTTATCATCCCAAAAAGTCTCACATGCCTGGGAATTCAGACTGAGCTAAGACCAGTCCACTTTGTTAGTACCTAATCTATTTGAAATTATTTTGGTTATAACAAATCTACCCAAGTTAGAACACGTCTAATGATGATGAAAATTGCAACTTAACTGAATAACATGAAATAAGAGATTTTTTCAAAAACAACCTCCAAGTCTACATGTACAATCTGCAGTAGCTTAAGATGCCGAAATTCTCAAGCTCAAATATATACTGCACATAGGAAAATCCAGGAGTCTTGTTTCACAACTACTTGACAATCACTTCTAAAAACAAACCATCACAAACTCATCAAGACTAATTGCACATGCATGATTTCAAGTTTCAAGCCTATCTGAAACTCAGCTGTTACAATAAAGCCTTGCTGCTTTATTACGTCTGTCTAAATGTTTAACAATGGTATATCAATTATGCTGGTTTTTCATTAAACCTGAGCCATATTTTACTTCTTCATTAGTAGGGATGAAAAAAATCTACTTAATAAAACAAAAAAAAATCAAAACAAAAAGCCCAAACAATCCCAAAAGAAACAACAAAACTGCCTGGGGGCCTTAAAGCCAAATTTCAAGGTAAGTCTTCTTGTGTTCCTTGCCAGAAGGAAAGAGGAAGCAGAAATATCCAGTGAAATATGCACAGCCAACAGAATGAAGAAAAATCCCCCCAGCTAAGATCAGGAAAGGAGCAGAGATGTGGAAAGATGAAAACATCCAAACTAAAACAACATTTAAAATACATTATATTGAGTGGTGACATATTTTGCCAAAGATTAATTCAAATGGATGTTTCTGTTCCTGTTGTCCTACCTCTGTTTCTTTGCCTGGGCCCTCCTTTAAGTAGAAAAACATGGAAATATTTTTAGCTGACCCACCCTGAGGGAGAAGAAAGACTGACTTCTGAGAAGTTAGCCATTCTCAAATTTTTTCCTTTCTCAGCAATTTTGTTATTAATGCATTGTCTATCACATCAACAAAACCTTTTTTAGCTATCAGGTGATTTTCTAAGAATTCTGAAAAGATTTGCCCATGCCACTATAAAATGTAGCACTTCCCTATGGCTGCAAGGACAGCCTTGCCATTGGGTAGGAAAGACTCTTACTGAATAAGCAAGATGAGACTCAGATCTAATCCAGCACCTAAAAAGGAGTAAAATAGTCTAGGTTTTCCTAGCTGAAAAACTCCTGGAGAATGTGATATCTAACAAGGTAAAAGCAAAGACAGCACAAGTTGCAAGATTTAAATACTTCTGTCCGTGTTATCTGATCAGCAGGGCACAGATCTGTGCAGTTCACAATAACATGGGTGATCACAGATTTGATGGCATAGGAGGACCTAAATTACATAGCTACAGAAATAATCAGGAGACCTACAGTTTTTCAACAATGCTTTTTCCAGTTGTACACTGTGTATTCCAGTCTGTTTTTAAAAAAACAATCAGTTCTGCTCAACTGTGGCTTCTTCCTTCCTCCCTTCACATTTAGACACCCTTATTTAGTTATTTATTTTTGATAATGAAGTCTGCAGGCATCACTGTTCAAATAAAATCACAATATCCCCACCATAAATGCAGAAGTCTGGCACTTTCTTCATTGACTAGAGAATGAGCTGGCAAAGCTAAAAGCTTAAGCCAAGCTTTTAAGATTTTTCTGATTCCTCTCTCTCTCATTCTCCCCCACCCCCTGCCCCATTAAATCTTGGAGAAAAAGAAGATTAGCGCAGATGGATGAAAATATTTTTTCCACTTCAGCATTTGCTGTCACTATTCAGTGCTAAGCGGGTTCTCATATAGTGTCACTGGTAAGATGGAAATTCCTATACTTCTCTTAAATATAATCACCTCGGCACAAAGGAGGAAAAGAAGAAAAATTGGCTATTTATTTTGCTTGGATTGTGTGTGATTTATCCAGCAGAACCTGTAAACATCATAACACATCAAATTGATGCGTTGCCTTTCATCAAAGTTCAGCTGGCTGCTTCTGCACCACACCAATCTGTTCCTGGCTCACTGTGCCCAGCCAGTAAATTGACCTGGACCCAGCAAAGATGAAAATATGCAGACTTAAAGTAATCCCCCTTGCTGAGCATGCAGGCACACGGTGGGATTAACCGGGGAGGGAGCACAGGGGGGTGGCTGGGGGCTGACGGTCACCCCTCCTGCTGCGGCTGCAGGAGGGATGGAGGGAGGGATGGCTACAGGCACAGCACCTGGGCCGGCAGGAGGAGGGAGCGAGCCAGGCCCCATCAGCTCCCAGACTTTCAGAGCTGCACACCCACTCACACCCTCCTTAGCAAGTGCACGAGCCGACACAGGCACAGGAATCCGAGTGCTGCCTTCCCATGGATAAATAGGTCTTTTACCGTGAGTAACCAAAAGGGGAACAACGGAAAAATAAAATCAGCATGTTAATTTTACACATTCCAAATACTGCAACATCAAATAAATGTAAACCAAGACGTAAACAAAGCCTTTCATCCCTGACTGGTAATTAGAAAATAATCAGCTTGCTAATGACTTCATATTTCTAATAAACATTCAGATTACAACTGAATTCAGTCACAGATGATCACCCTGCTTTCACAAATTAGAGAAATGGTCACACTACAGATTCAATGTAGCAACATTAAATATCTTCAAACCACTCTCATCTTCAATAGGGGAAAAACAAGTTGCTGCTCAGGCAGTCACATAAGGATAAATTACTATTGCCATAAACAGCCAGTACTAAGCTGTACTTTGGTTATTTAATACTATTAAATAAGTATAGTAATTAATAAAAGAAAAAAAATATTTTACTTAATAAATATGGTATGATAATTAAGCCTGAGCAGTAACCACATTTCCTCTCAGCTGGAAAATAAACGTTTTAATTATGAACAGTTCTGCACAAAGAGAGAGAAATCCACTTCATATATCTCTACATTTGATCTAAACTAGCTTTGCCATTCACAATGAGAGTATCTTCAGTTCTGAAGCCCATGGATTACCTGAACAAAGAAAACAAAAGAAGCCCATGATATTCAGGAACTCTACAGGCCACCAGCACACATGGACACTATGATGTTCTGCATCTTCCCTTTTCCTGCTCTTCCTGTTGTAATCCGGATTCCCCCAATTCCTTACAGCCCATCTCTTCTAGCTCTGAAGCCTCTTTAGCTTGCACTGATGTCACATAGGATGAGAACCATGGAAATTATTTTTAATGGATGCAGATTATCATCAAGGCAGGGGTTATATACGCACCTTTTTTTTTTTTTTTTACTTTGTATAAAATCAATGTCACTTTAGCTCCTTTTTGTAATACAGAAACTTCATGGGGATCTCCCCAGTTTCCACCAGCAACACAAATCGGGCTTGGATTTGCTAAAACATTCTGACTTTTAGAAAGAGAGTAAAAGATTCTTCTCCCATTTCCTTCACCCTTCCTTACCAAGGCCAAAGCTGGTTTTTAAAGGTGCCCTGAGCAAATATCTAGATCAAGGATCAATTCAAATGCATTTTGAAGCAAGTACATAAAAAAAACCAATGGCAGATCAGAGTTAAAGTGCACAACTAACACAAACTGCTCTTAAAAATATCTTGATGTCAGCCTGGGAAGAGCTGTGTATTTACATAGCACTGGGCTGTGGATCTGATCAAGCTAAATATCTTTTAACTGCCCAGCTGATTCCAAATATCCAAATAATTTGGGATTGACTGAAATTCAATGTTTTTTCACATGACAGAATTCCCCAATCCTGGCAATCAGAATTCACTTTTTTACATTTACTATGGTAAACTAGTTCCTCCATAATTTAAATACACAAAGATAATCAGAGATAAAATCCATTAGGTAGGAAGTACCTGAAGAATTTTTTGCTAGATATTATGTGCTCCTCTCAAAGCATCTTTCATATATTTACAGATCACAGACTCCATAGAAAAATCTTCTAAATTATGAGAGATTCAGGAAATCACATACGTTTGCATCTGGAATTCAGTAATTACTTTGCTTCCTTGCTATATTAAGTGTATTGAATTATAAAACACCAACTAGTTTTAAGAGAAGCCACACAGAATTCTCTCCTTCTGGTAATACTGCTAATACTGGTCACTTGGAAATATATAATTTGAATTTACTGGACTGTAAAGTATCACTGCTTTCCAAGATTGGAAAAGATACTGGAAAAGTTTCTGGAAGCTCAGTTACAATCTTTATCTGCATGTCAAGATACAGAACTGTATTATACTTATCTAAAGATTTTGTGTATTTAAATGATTATTTCACTAGTGTTCTTAAAGCAAAAGAATTGGGTTAGTTCTGTATATTTAAGAAATAAAGATTCCAAATGTGCAAAGAACAACATTCAGATTTCAGTGGATAGTAGATATCACACTGGTCCAAATGTGCAACAGTGGAAGCCTCAAGTGTTGGGATAAGGACAGGGAGAACTCACTCACCATTTACCACATGTGCCAAACACACTCTCCCCAGGATCTCTGTGTCTGCAGAGCTGTTTCTCTCAGATATTCTCACTCCCCTCCCCATTTGCAATTGCTGCTGTTCAGGGTTTTCCTCTTGGTGGATCTGTTATTCCAGAGGCACAACCATAGTGGCTAATGGATTCAGCACTGGCCAGCAGCAGCTCCAACCTGGAGCCAGCTGGCATTGGCTCTTCAGACACAACTTCTGGCACCTTCTTCCACTACCAAAACCTTGCCCCTCAAACCCAAAGCATGAGCAAAATAACATCTAAATAATGTTCCAAAAAAACTTTCCAGCAAGTAAAGAATACGCAAAGTTCCCTTTCTGCCACTGGTTCCAGGTGACAACCTGACCTCAGAACAGTGGGATTATAGAGAACTGTATGTATGCTCTTTGGCAGAATCTACTTGCTGAAAGAGAAGGGGGAGGAAAAAATATTCCCTACCCTCACTGTCTTCTGTAAATGCTCATTTCCCATGAGTTTGGTCAAAGCATGTACTTAACGAATCTACACATAGAATATCAACACAAACAATTCTACAGCATAGCTCCACTACACAAATTATTTTTAATATCAGAAGAAAAAGAACAAGCTTTTCTCAGAGAAGAGTGCTTCCTCAAAGGCAGTTCAAGGTCATATTCATTATATTGTATATACTGTCACATAGTTTATTTTATTTAATGTAACAATTCAGTATCTATTTAAGATATTACATGCTCAAAGGCTTTGAAAAGAACTCTATCCTCTGAGGTAGCAAAGGGTAAGTAATCCTATTTACAGCCAGACTTCCAAAAGTCTTTACCCTATTTCTGTGTCAGATGACTCAACTAAAGAGCTTCAAGTTTTTCCTCCAGATTTTACACATTTAAGAAAATAGGAAAGACTGTTCCACCTACACACTCTTCTAGCCTGTGATCAAACATCCTCATTACATCCAGGCAATTTTAAATGACACTATAAATAGAAGCAAGCTTTATGCTTTCTCAGTACATAAAACACTAGCTGCCACTTAAAGCATATACATTGGAAATAATTCCTTTTATTTGTTTGGTCTGAGTCTGAATAAGAGTTATTTTTAAAGGCCTTTGTAGCATAACAAGTATTACTCTATTGTAACTTGCACTACACCCATTTCCTACAAAAAAAGAGCAATTTCTCAGTGATGGGAACCCTGTGTATCAGGACACAACAGAAGTAAGTGGAAAAAGAAAGTGAATTCCATTATTAGCATCCTAAGATGCTATCGGATGTCACCACATCTAAAGTGATCAAAATAATATTAAAAAGTCCATTTTATTTGCCCCCTTAGAGTTCCCATGGTGAACAGGAAGCTCTCCACCCCAGTGTTTTGGTTGCGTCCTGCAACACTCAACTGACCCCATCTGTTGCCAGGGGTATGTGCACAGCCAGAAATGGTCTCTGAGAAAGGCACCATGTCCTGCTGAACAGCAGTGAAACAAGGGTCACCCTTCTGTCACCCATACTTAGAAGCCTACAACATGCAGAACCATTATGGATTTGTGGTAATTATGTTTTTTTCTCTATCAATCCCTCAAGAAGTCAGCTTGAACAGAACCTATTAAAAACTTATTAAGAGTCTGGAAATGAGCCAATGGGTAAGGAGTTCCAAAATTCCCTTTCCACAGAGTTCTGCTCCTTACCATGTACATATTCTTCATATGCAGGCTTTGCCTGCACTGTTCACTGCACAGACTTATTCCACATTTCTACACTACTGTTTTACATCTTTTTCATTTCTGTCATTCCTTTGCACTGAATCTTAAATCACACTGACTTCTTTTGCCACAAATCATAACAAGGAGGACAACAAAATCAGATTTCACCGTGAACAGATTTAAATTCATTTTTCAAGGGATTTAGACAAGCAATTCTGATAGCACCTACTATAAATGCTTGCCAATAATTAGAGATGTTAAATAAGAGCAACCTATTCTCTTCAAAGTGTTATCAAAAAGAAGAAAATACTTGTCTTCAGGAGGCCTGAGCCAAACCTGGTTGTGCACATCCCTTTGTTCTGTCCCAGGACCTGACAAAAGTATTTTTTGCCTGTCCCACCTCCCCACCCAGCAGGATCCCTTAAGGAACTGACGGGTGCCCACCAGATACCACCACAGATTACTCCAATATCAAGATCTTGCCTTGGACATAAACATTCCAGAAGTACATGTTCTCCCACACATATCCCAAAACATTGTTCAGGTACATTTCAAGGCAACTTTCATGTACTTACGTGAGACAACAGGTTCCTTTGTGACCTTGGTATTACAGAATCATCGAAAGGTTTGAGCTGGAAGGGACCTTAAAGACCATCCAGTTTCAACCCTCCTGCCATGAGCAGGGAAAGGGAAACCTGTCCCTGGGTGTGCTTGAACCACTAGTCTTTCAGTTAACAGCCCATGTTTCAACATTTCTGTTAACAGCTGCTCTCAGGCCATATTATATTCATTGTGTACTCCGGCTGGCTACTAATTTAATCAGTAGTAGCCAGTAAATGAGTAATTTTCCACCACTGCAACACTCTAGCAATAACTTATAAACATGCCTAGGAAGCTGAAATGCAAAGCAGACTGCCAAGCACATATTTAGGAGTGGGAGTATTCCATAATGAGATCCTTACTGACTAATACATGCCCATTCAGAAATTGAACAGCTTTCAGAATCACCTTAATTAGAAGGGAAGATGGACTAAAATACAATCTCTCAAATAAGAATTTCACCTTACTGAGGAAATAAAAACTTTTTTTTTCTCTTTAAATGTAAGCATTCATTATTGACTTTGGGTAGAAAAGTTCATTTTTAGATGTAAATATGAAAAGTCCTCTAAGGATCATCTCATTAACTTCTTCCCACACAAAACCAAAATAATCAAAAAATCCTGCTACTTAACAAAGATCTTTACAAGAAAATTGGTATTGAGTGCATCCAACAATACTGAGCTGAATTTCACAACTCATAAGTCACTGGGCTTGAAATACTATGATTGCAGGACTTTTGTCACAAGAAACATTACCTGAGAGGCATCCCTTTACCTGTCTACTGAATTAGAATAAAATGTGACAATAAATGCTTTTTGCCTAACAGACACTGTGTGCATGCACATCCTAAAGTCACTAATTGGTGGGGCTTTTTTTAACAACACATTACCTTTGTGCTTGGTCTAAATTTATCTGTACAAATTATAAAAGGCTCTTATAAGAGGCTCACTCTTACAGGAGCGTGAGAGCAAGAAACCAAAATAGACACTAGGAAACAAAGAAAAAGTGGTAGGTGCTTTCAAGGAAAGCAGAGTGGCTCATCAATGATGGTGAGGGACAACTTCAGTGGAAATAATTTGAGAGGAAACACAATACCATCTCTTATTACAGTTCCTCTATAGTTAAGATTCACTTTACCAATTAATCTCAAGCTTCAAGTACTTATATTTATAGTGCTTTCCACATGGAGGAACTTCTGTTCTCTACTACCATTATAACACAGCTTCCTAAAGACCATCCAATGTGATGTCAAAACTGGGGCTTGACGCATGACTGAGTGACACCTGAATCACAGCACCTGTAACCAAGTCCTACAACACAAATCTTCCATGGCAGATGCTCCCAAGCATGCAACTGGATTTGCTTCTCCCCATTATTTAGTTTAGTTGTTGTGTTAGTGACTGCCAGCTGTACAGCAGCTGTCTCCAGACACCATCAGTATCACCCTGTCAGTTTCACCACTACCTCACTCACCAGCTATTACAGCACAGAAAAATGTTACTGCCTTAACACAGGCAAAGATTATTTTCCAAGAGCTCTGTCAGAAACTTCTGACTGCAGTCACAGAGGAGAGTAGGAACTTTCCCCTTTACCATCACTCCCCAAAAAGTTAGTTTCCCATTTTTAAGCAATTGATGCAATCCTGGGGAGAGGGGAGGGAAGGGGCATCCCTGCCGATCCCTGGAAAATTAACTGTAAAGGAGACTTGGCATATTCTAATCTTTATATCATGCCCAGAAGCATTTGGTCAGGGGACCAAGAAAGTCTCTATAGCATTTCTGGCTTTGTCTCTAATCTGCTGGCTGACCTGGGACAAGTCACCTACGTGATAACATCTTTGAAAACACCTGTATCCATCACAAAGTGATGTGCAAACTCCTGCAACTGCTCCCCTGGTAGTGGTGGCTATGTGATACATGGCCTTTCAGTGACAGACTTACTCTTTGGGTACAAACTAGAAGGCAGTTCTTGTCAATCCAAGACCTAGGAGACAAACAGTGCTTGGCAGGTGAAGGTGTCAGAGCAGAGCTGCAGTGTTGGTCCTTATTGATAGTATCCCACACAGCTCAAGCAGAAGTTGGTTGACATTCTTGGTAGAATTTTTTCTTGTGCAGACCCTGACAGAAACGCCTTTGCGGGAAGAAGGAGACTAAGCAGCTTGTGAGACTTACAACTCAATCATCACCACCCCAACAGGCAGTGCTTCATCAGGCACTTCAACTCCTCCCCTGCAACTCCAGCAGAAAACTTTCTTTGGTGCCATAAAGATATCAGACTTTAGCAAGAGCTCCGCTGGGATTTAGAGTATGTTAGAGTTAGATAATTTCAGGTCTTTATTAGTAGATATTATAACATGATACTGTCAGGACAGAGCATCTCCCTGTAGGAGAAGAGACTGGGAAAAGTCCAAGTTTTCCAGGTAACAAAGAAAAGGAGATTTATAAACATAGTTGAAGGAAAGTGAAGGGAAAAAAAGGAAAAAGAGAACATGAGAGGAGAAGAAACATGTAAGAATAATGACAGCAGAACTTTTTCTGGGTTTGTACTTCTCTGTTCAGAAGCACACAACTGAGACAATGTGGCTGGCTCTACAACAATTGTGAAAAAATAAGCCGATCTGAGCTGGTTGTTAGCAGTCGGAGCACTGCACCTCAGATAAACGACTGTCTGCCCCAGGTACGGCAGCAGAACTTCCTGAACCATTCCTGAGAGATTTGCCAGGAATGCAGCAGCTTTTAGCCATCAAAGCCAGCAAGAAAGTCCTCTTCAATCTCCCATCCCTGTGGTTAAAGGTGACCTTGGAGAAGACTGCCTTCTCCATGCTCTCTGCTCCTCACGCCAGATCCATCCTTCCTCCTGTCTCAGAGCTAGACATGTTGTCTTATTTAACAGTAGATAAATCCAACACTTTTACCCAGCACAGTTGCTCAAACTGATCTGTGTGGGTTGTCACACCTCCAACTGTATCACTGTGTCTAACTCAAAGTGGTATTTTCAGCCTGCTCTGATGTTTGCCAGGAGTCCCAGTTTGGCTTCAGAGCTCACGTCTGTCTCTCCTCGGTTGAGCTAAGGGCCTCCTGTGAGGGAACAGCATGTGGAGAACAGTCCATGCCTGTCCCTGTGCCTGCTTCCACTTCCAGGCAGCACATTCACTGAGGCAAGTTTTGTCCCTCAAGTATTGCACCTGTTTCACCTGGTACATTTTAACCCCCAAGAAGAAGAACATATGACACTCACAAAGAAAGTGTAAATAACTACCACCACCATATTAGTACTGTTGACCCACTCTTCCCTACAAAGCTCTGAAAAAGGACAATCTTGTGCTAATTTCCTACTTCCACAGTAAAAGGAGCCATACATAGCAATCCTTGTCAAGCACTGAGGAAAAAAGCTTGGAGAAAAAAAAAAACAAACTAACAATTAAACCAGAAGGAACTGAGGAGGACAAAGGACAAAAAGAAAACCCCATAAAACTCCTTAAATCCTGAGAGAAATGACCAGACATTTCACATCAAAGAAGAAACAGAGCCTGGGGCCTGCTGACCACTTCTGAACAACCACACAGGGCCAAGGAAGTTTCTTTTAAGGGCCAAACTTCACTAAGAGAAAATTAGCTGCATGTACAGAACGACAGGCCTAGATAGGTCAGCGGGCCAGCATCCATGCTCCAAGGCTTCTTGTAAAACATTCCCTACTCAAAACTTCCTTCTGTTTTCACACTGCACTGTGGTTTCCTTTGTAAACACCCATATCATCATACATAACAAAGTATGCTATTTTCAAGCAATAGAACAGTATGATTTCCATGGCAATAGCAAGGAAATTGGCAAGGTTGTTTGATAGACTTTGTCTGGTGAGAAAGTTTTTGAGAAAAATAAGACATAATTGAATCTCTCACCACTAATATATTGTAAAATTCTCCATATTACCTTTGCTGTTGACCTGAATAATCAGGACTCTCTTATTTGGAGACCTGCCCCTAAAGAACTTATTTACTGATGGCAACATGCCAAGGCTGCATTACAGCTAACCACTGTACCAGTGCAAGTGAATGTCTGCCTCAAAGAATTTAGAATACTACTTTTAAGACAAAACATTTAGTACTCCAAATGGAGTCAAAGCTCCTTAGGGGATGCCACATGAATTTCTATGAGCTACTGCAATTTGTCATGCATTTGTGATTTTAACCTTACACTCTAAATCACCATGGTGCAAGCCAACTTCTACTCCCAACAAGTGATCTTCACACATTACTTCACACATCACTACTCAGTCTATTACAGAATACCATGCCAATTACACATGGGGACTGAGATAAATACAGGTCAGATGATTCACCCATGGCCACCCAGCAGATCGTGACCAAGACAGCAAGAGAAGCCCCAGGTTTCCAGCTCTGCACACTGTACTCTCAGCAGCCCTGAACCTCTCAAGGAGAGAAGAGAACCTCACAAGCAAGATTTAAATCATTTGGAGATAACCAGCAAATAACCCATTCTTACATAAAAGTAATCTATTCAGAGATCTACTTTTATGAAGATACAGGCTTGTTCTCCTCTTTTATTTTCTTTAAGCTTCCATGAGCACTTCAGCAGTCTCAGCCTTATGGGACCAGGGATTGGCTTGTGGCCATACATTTCACACTTGGTTCCATGAGCAAAATCTAAACAGGCCTTGATTGCAAAGACCATTGTGAGCAGCTGAGTTGCAGATGGATTTCCGGGGAGGGCCAGAGAGGCAAGAATTTTAAAAACATAAAAATCTATCAAGAATTTAGAAACACTTAAGAGACTAGAAAAGCAACTTCCTGTGTCACAGTTAATGTTTCAAACCATTTTTCAGCTGGAAGAGCACCCCTCTAGTGTTAAGAGCTAGTATGTTTGTGCCACTCGACTGGCGGAAAATTGTAAAACACATGAAACCTGCAGAGATCTTTTACAGGAAAGAAAAGTAAGTTTCCATATGTAGTGCTAGAGTGGGGCAGTTTTTTAGAATTTTATAAAAATAAAGCCTGAAAGAAGGTAATGACATTAGCTACACATTAGTCTCCAAACATTAAAAAAAACTGCCACGTAAGAGCAAGCATGAGCAGTAACTCAGCAGTTTCATTTCAGAGGAGCTTAAGCAATCACCTCAGGTTCTAGTGCCAAAGCCCCATGTCTCAGACCAACTAAACAACAGTTTAAATTCATCAAAAGCATGCATTACATTTAATGGGATTTCAATTAGTGATGGACCAAAATCCAAGCCCTACAATCCTCTCAAAATGTAAACAAGCCTACAAATCCACAATTAGGCCTGTCTCATTTTGAGATCAGAACCAAGTACAACGAACAGCAAAACTATATCTTGCATTTTTTCCAGGTCTGAACAAGTCCCAGGGCCAAAAATCCTTGCAATTCTTGCAGGCATATCACAGAAAACAGTAGAGGGGGAAGGAAAAAAAAAAAAAAAAAAAAAAA